>JAJOOS010018324.1:0-28189 GCA_029582725.1 Solanum chiquidenum | reverse complement strand
AAAACTTACCTTACCCCCCCCCCCCATTAACCCCCATTTACCCTTCCATATCCCATAACTTCACCTCACATTACCCCTTTTTCCTCCATTACCCTCACCGCCACTTAACCACAACCCCACTATCCTAAACGCCCAACTACACGTACTACTACACATACACCTACATATATACACACACAAACACACCCAACAACACACACAAAAAAAGAGACAACACAGACACGCACGCTGCACACACATACAATCAACAATACCACACAACCCATAAGTTCACTCCCATTATCCCACTAAGACCTACACTTCCCACAGATACACACACCGCACACGGACGAAATAGAATAAAAGATCACCAGCAACCGAAAAAAGAAAAAATTCACACACAAACGTACAACTAAAGAAAAAATAAGAACCCCCCCCCCCCGTCATTCCCACTTATCACCAACACACTACTACACACTATACTTTTTTTTTTTCTTCCAACAACATAAAAATCATACATATACCACCACAAACAACCTACAAAAAACTTGTGGGTGTTTTGATCGGGTTTCGGTCAAGATTTTGCGGTATTCAATTTTACCTTATCTTTTTAATATTTATTTATGAAATTTGATGTAATTTTATGATAAATTTTCTTCTGTTTTGTTTTATTCATAATTTAATTAAAATGAATAATTAGTTAGCTGTTATATCTTTGTTTAATGAATGAAAATAATTTTATTTTATTTATTTCTATTTGTTAGTTGACCTCTTAAAAATGAACGAGTCATGACATTGTTCTTGTCTTGATTTAGATAATAATGATAAAGTAGGCATTGTTAGGCTAAAAAATAAAAAATAAATTATTGTTGTTTTATTTTATCAAATAAAAAATGAAATTTATTTTTAAACAATTTGTTATTTGTCTTGTTTGATTAGAAAGTGTATGCTTAATTTTGACATTAAGAGTGGTAAAAATATAAAATATAAAATATAAAATAAAACATATAAAATGATGTCAGAATTATATATTGTACCCTCAATATTTAGATGTATTTTACTTTATTTGGTTTTATGTATAAAGGAAAAAATATTTGTTTGTTAATGACTAGATGAGTTTTAGGCATGTTAAGAATATTTGTTTCAATTAAGAATGTGGTTACACATCTTTTTTGAAACACTTAAAAGAAATTCAAGAATGTGGTGACACACCTTGGCAAAATAATTCTAATAAATACTTTATTTAATTAAAATCAAGATGTGAGACATACAATATTAGGTGACACACTCGAGAGAAGAAAACAATTATGCTTCTAAGATGGTGTATGCCAAGACCAAGAATGCAGCGATGCATCTAAATGGAGACCGATAAAATTTCAACAATAAAATAAATATGAGCAAATCATAGCCTGTAATAATATATCCAAAAATAATAAATTAAGATAAGTATAAGTCAATTAAAGCGATCGTGCTAGAACCACGGGACTCGAGCCATCCCCTCGGTTAATAGAATTCCTTACCTGAACTTCTAGTTCGTAGACCAAATGAAGCTCCTTGTTTATGGAGGCCATAGCCTTAATCACTTCCTTAGTAAATGTTCTTCCAACTCCAGACGTTCCGATTATGGCAGCTGGCTTAATGGCCTAAATTAAATTTGAAAGTGTTAATGCATACAAAAGGATTTTAAAAGTGGCAATCCTCGATTAGGGAGCTCATCGATCAAATCTTAACAGTGTCGAGGAGATTGTTGACAGGTTCGTGTTCATGTGCCCAAAATTTCTTGTGAGCTAGAAGTGATTCCTTTCGAGCGTTTACAATTAAACCCTGCACATAACCACTCAATTATATAGACTATTTACGCAGATAAACCAATCGTAAACTTTGTGAAATGTGAAATTTAAGACAAATACTTGCCTAGGAGATGGTATATTTTCCTACCTTTGAGTCAACGAACCAGATATTTTTACACGCTTCCTCCACAGGGGCGTTTGTCTGCAGATAACAAACACAATCTATCAAGTGAAACATACTAAACGAGAATACGACTTTGACAACCAAAATCTTTTACCTTTTTTGAAATCGCAAGTGCTATGAGTTCTGCTATACCAGTTCCAGCCTGTGATCACAAAGAGATCGACATGAAGAACAATTTCATGACTTTAAGATCATTTCAATATCTTTTAATGCAAATAATCCATCCATATCTGCTATCGACACGAGTAGAGGCAAAAATATTATATGGTTTCAGATGCATAATATCTCATTTGAATGTAAATCACGTCATGAGTGAGTGACATAATCATTAGAGAGTTGGGATGTCATCCAATTATCAAGCCCTGCAAGTACCACAACAGCTGTCCCCTGCAGCATTAATAGGATCAGAAACCCGAACAAAAGCAAATGTTCGGTGATATAGGCCAAAAAAATGCAACATACCTGTATATCATCATTAAATACCAAATGTGTGGTACCATATTTCGCCAACAGCTCAAAAGCATTGTGATTCGCAAAATCTTCATACTGTAGATAACGTTACAAGTATCCAACGTTACTTGAAAGTCGATGTGGCCCTTAACAAGTTTCAAATCACTAACTTGTACAAGAGCTTTTTCACCATAATTTTGCTTCACAACCTTCATGAATTCATCAAGAAAGTTGTAGTATTCCTACAAGTAGCAAAAACAAGCAGACATATCTTGAGAACATGCTGCAAATCTCAATTTATATTTAGAACAAGTACGATATAGAGTTATGCTATTATAAAATTGACCTCGCCAGTAGCTCTTTTTTGTCTGAGTCCAATGTAGAACTCGTCTTTCAATAGTTGCTCATTATTTGTTCCCAAATCAATTGTTATAGGCAAACACCACACATTCGAGCAAAACGATAGGATGTTCATAGTTACAAAATTATAGTATAGTACATAAGTTTTAACGAGTTTTGGTATCGCTGAAGGTCTGACTCCTCCGAGTGCAGTATACAAAGACAATTTTCCTACTGGTATACCCATTCCCTGTGACAATATAATGTGATTCATAACAGGATTACTCATTCGACGCATTACAAAGTTAAACAAGAAAAGAAAATTTGTTTTTTGGGCCAAAGAATCTAACTAGAGGATTCATAAAATGCAAGAATATCAAAACTTAACACAAATTTTAATCAATTTTTACATTATAATACAAACTTCTCAATCAAGTATAGAGTACTAAGCTAGAATATTCATTTGCAACTACAATTTCTAAATTAAAACATAAATTATTAATTGAACCCACTTCAAATCAACAATAAAATCAGTAAATAACAACACCCATTAGCTAATTAATGCATTCAACTACATAATCACACCCCAAGAATGAGAGTTTTAGCCAAACATAATAAAGAACAAGAAATCGTTATCAACGAAGTTTTTCATCAGATTGGGCAACAATCCACAAGTCTCCAAATGCTCAAATTGAAACTAAAAATCTCACAAACCTTCAATCTCTACTCAAAAGTGTAAAAACAATGTTCTAGAAAGTAAGAACTCAAAAATCTAGAAGTGGACAATGTGAGAACTTCTTTTCTTCTTTTAAAAATTTCATTTATTCATTCCCAGAATTTCAGCACGGAGTCCACTCGATGAAATTAAATAAGTCGGGCTCACCGAACTGGTCGGCAGTGCGCCGAGTGCTCCTTTTCTCACTTTTTTGGCGTGCCTTTTTTAGCAAAATTGTTCTGTAATATTAGGGGATTGAAATCAGTTTCACCGATCTGTTCGGCGCGTCGCCGAACCAACAGTTTGCTCGTCAAGTTGGTCTTGTCCAAAGGCTGACACTCTGGAACTTTGGGCGAGCGGAAGGTCCACTAGGCGAGTCGCGAGTGGCTTTGGCGAGTACCAACTTTGCTTTCCTTCAACTTTTTCAGCTTTGCTTTGGTGAGTCACCGAGTGGCTTTGGCGAGTCCCTTGCCTTGCTCTTTTACCTTCATTACTGCAAATTTACATTTTAACATCAGTTATGAACATAAAATAGGTATTGTGGATACTAATTCCTTGAATATTAAGCCCTAAATGAGTCGAAATCCCTGACTCATCACGCACCACACCGCTCGGAAACCCTTTAACAACCTCTAGCCACGAAACTAAGAACCCTAAATGTCAGACCCTACATTTGGGGAAATGTAGGCAAGAGTATGTGTTAGTACAAAATATGTACCAAGTACGTTAGCCATGCATAAAACATTTGAAATACATGAGAAAAAGGACATTTTCATATAGTGCAATGACCAAGCTAAATCATGAATGTAAGTAGAAGATATAAGTCATAAAACATGGTCAATGCAAATAAACATCATCTTAAGTCACATGTTAGATGCTTCTCTTGTTAGAAGTAGCCTTAATCGAGATATAAGACCATGTGAGCTATTAACATGGAATTTGGTGTCTTCCACACCGAAAAAGGTTGTCCTACTTTCCAAAGTAAGGACCATGAACTTCTAGCTTATGTGGATCCACTAGCTAATGTCTATCTAGACAATCCTATGTTGGCACATAGTTTATGGGACATGGGTAATCACCACTTGTCCACTCGATACTAAGCTTAACTTCCACGAAATAATTCTTAATCATATTCATCTTATCTTTTAAAGGAACATTGGTAATCACCTCTTGTCCTTACATCATGTGAAATGGGTAATCACCTCTTGTCTTTCATTTAGAGGTCATGGGTAATCGTCGCTTGCCTCATTCATAGAATAGCTTCTTATCTTTCATTTATTTTAGGTGAGAAGACCTTTCAACCTTAGAATCCTTTATGTCAGAAAACCTTTCACATTCATGCATGAAGTAGTTATGTGAGCAATCCTTTCCCAACAATTAACTACAACAACAACACATACGCTTTTACTCTCAAGCAATCCACATCATATCTCATCAATTCTATAAGAATATGCATCATTCCATAATTCTTCTTTCATAGTTCAAAATCCATTTTCAATCATCAATATTTTAGAAAACATGGATAAAACATGAGTTCATGAGATCATCATAAAATCATGTAATTATCTCAATTCATGCTTGATAGATAATAAGACAATAAAATAAATTCATATTTTAAAGAACCCATGACATGGAGGAAAAACCTTAACTCAATTGAGGATTTCTAACTTTTGTAAATTGGGGAATTTGGGAACTCCGTGGAGGAAAGGGCACCATGGATGAAAACTATCATACCTCAATGCCAAAAGCTTGACTTCAATGGTGGAATTGGAAACTTGACTTGCAAACCCTAGCTTTCTTCTTCAACTTCTAGAGAGAGAAATATTTGAGAGGAAGACTTGTTCTTGTTTTAGAAATTTGAGAGAATATTTTTTG
Source organism: Solanum chiquidenum (assembly GCA_029582725.1). Lineage (NCBI taxonomy): Eukaryota > Viridiplantae > Streptophyta > Magnoliopsida > Solanales > Solanaceae > Solanum > Solanum chiquidenum. The sequence continues at coordinate 22,857 of JAJOOS010018324.1, read as the reverse complement.
CTGGGGAAATTTGGGGGTAAGAATACTTATATAGGGGTTTAGATGAAGGGTAAAATGACATAGTATTAAGATAGAGTAATTAGGAAAATACCAAAAAGCCCTTAAGAAAATAATTGTCGTCGTCAACGATGGTGACGAACCACAGTCCATGGTTCGACCCACTACCGTCATGTTCGGCCGCCATTGACTTTAGAAACCACTACCATGGACCCCCAAACGATGGACCACACCTACGGTCTGTGGTTCTATCGACAGAACACATGGACCAAGGCCATAGGTCCCAACTTTTGCTTCAAAATCCTTCTAAGTATGGGACTCATCTACGAGCCCTATCCACGACTCATACATTGAACGACGAATCGTCCTGGTTAACCGTTGAAAATTGCAGAAAAATTAATATTTTTGACAACTTGACTGGCCAACTACGGACCAGACCTATGGTCCATGGGTGGCTCCGTCAGACTGGCACCTGATTCTTTCAAAAGCTGCAAATTCTACCCTTTTCGAATCTGAGGTGTTACAATATCTCCCCCTTGGGAACATTGGTGCTCGAATGAGATTCAATATATCATAAGGAAGGTAGAAACTTAATCTAACAACCCATCATGCATGCAACTACATAAATGCACATATCCAAGGAGGAAACATTGACTCCAAGCTAAATCATGTTCAAAACTTCATATCATGAAATCTATATGCAACTCATACTCAAATGCACATACATAAACATGTAAAAATCAATCAAATTGACTCATTGTCTCAAAACTTAAGCTTTTTCATGAACATGCATAAATGAGGAAATAATGAAAATATCTAAGACACACGACACCAAAAGAGTAAATCATGAGGAATATCAGAGACGGGGGTAATCATTTGGCGTCCTAATTCAGCGTGTCTCTTTCTGTATATATGTTAGCTAGTCTTTTGCCTCTAAGACGACTTGTTGTGGTCCACTTCTGGGACTTGTATTTGTTCATATTAGACAGCTCAGTACTCGGGATTTCCAGGTTCAAGTAGGATTTCTATTTTATATAGTTTTTTGTTTGCTTCCATTTCTATCTCATTCCTATTGCTAGTGTTATTTCTGTTTAGTTGTACCTTTGTAATTATTACTTGTCATTCTGGGTACGAGTTGAATTACCTACTTCTATCATGACTCTAGAAATTGAGTCCTGACAAAAAATCCTATTAAAAGTTTCACATAAAAGTATAGCTACAAGAAAAACATGCAAAAGAATATTTACCTCAAGTGTTGAAAGTGTTCCCTTAAATAGATTTGAGATAGAAAATTTGCAAAAGAAGTTCATCAGTATCTAAAATCCACCGGTAATGTTTGATAAACTGAGAAACACATCAAACTTTCTTTCCCTAGAGAAGTATCTAGCCAATGTATTTTTCTTTTAATTATAACATAGTGTTCTTCAAGAAGGAAAGGAACATCTTATTAATCTGAACTAAAATATCATGATAATTACGCAAAAAAAGATTGTGACACATGAAACTTTTCAATTAATCAATCAACTTTGCCTCAATACAAGATTTTGTAGGTTAACTATATGTCTCCCTTTGAATCTATGATCCACTCTATTTAGGTTCTTCCACAAACCCAGGAAATCTAATTAAACTTCTTGTTCTTACACTATTCAGAAGTTTCATCATGGTTATAATAATTATAAGTTGTTCTATTAGAATTTAAAGGGAACGAAAAGGGGTAAGAACAAACTAAAACCAAATCAAATGAATAGAACCTGAAAACACACTCACGGACACTTTGAAAGAAAAAATTGTTTATTTTGGGCAGAATAAAATGAAACCAAGGAAAAATGTTTAAGCAACATGGTAAATACGGTAGATAACTCAAATTCTCTAATACACGAATATAAATAAAACCTTAGAAGGAGAAGGAAGCAACGAGGGGTAATCAAGGATTAGAAATAAGTATAGAACTCCACTTACCTATCTTTTGCACTGCTTATCTATGCTTTCATCCCAAAAATTCTAGATTTAGGGGAAAAAAGCTAACGGTAAGGAATGGTAAAAGTATAAGACACAATTAAGAGAAAAAATGCAAGACAACTTACCTTAACAAATACTCATCGCATGGAAGAAGAGTTGAACTATCGGTGTATGAATACGACAGAGGAGTCGAGAGAAAATATTCCTCTTCATTCAAAGAAATTGACCGAGGAAAAAAAAGGGAGTGAGTAGTAATTATTTAATAATACACAGATTACAAAAATCAAGACACATGAACTGTAACAAATTTTAAACAAGAGATTACAATAATTCTTTTTTTTTTACTAGGAAAAAGTAAATGATGTATCTTGAAGCCAAGATAGTAAATATGCAATGACGAATTTTTCCATTCCAATTATATGCTAAAGCAAAAGGCATAATACATAAATAGTTACTCAAAATTGACTTCAGTTGGCAAGTAAATTCTCTAATTTTGATAGTGTAGATATAGACACCTCAAGTTTCTACTTTTAAATAAACTAGTTTCTAGACATGTGTGTTGCACATATGTCCCATGTATATTTTTATAAATATTTTAGAGCAATTATAATTTCATGAAAACATATGTGGAATGAGTATCAATTAAAAATAAATTTTGAATGTGTGACAGAAAACACCAAATAAGGGATCGACATTTTTTTAATGTTTAAGTTAATTCCTTTTAATCAATCATCTATATATTTTAAACTTTGATTAGTAGTTAGCAAACTTCAAATAATGTTCAAATGACTAATTTGAGAGCAAATACAAATACAAAAGTTCAATAATATATGATACTCGTTTAGAGTACGTTCTTTGTACGCGTGTCTCACGTCAATTAATAAAACTTAATACATAAAATAAAATTATTTTAATAAAAATTGATGTTAAAATAAATATTATACATATCTAAATAAGAACACTTTCATACATGAAGGTTAAAAAGTTAAAATTTTAAAAACGTGAATCTCTTTTTAAATATTTTTAATCCCTTATTTAGTTATTTTGCTTAACATAATTTAAGTAAGACTTATGTAAAGTAAAAATATTAATTTTGAAGTCTTAAATGTTAGAAATTTTAATATAGTTTGAATAGAGAAAGATTTACGAAGTAAAATTTCAGTCAATTTTAAAGAACTAAATATTGCAAGCTCTTACCTATCACAAATAAATAAGTATATACTTATTAAAACTTTCCTCCTACAAAAGAATAAAATATTAAAGACTCTTTTTTCATTAATAACACTTAGAAAGAGATTATATAAAATCATCACCAAGACATCTTCTTTTTTCAAAATGGCGAAAAGACCAAAAAATATACTCCGTCCATTTATTTTTATTACTAGTTTGTTTTAAAAAATGTTTTGTTTACTTATTTGACAAGTCTCTAATTTAAGTTTTCTACCTGACATGTTTAATATCATAAAATTAAATAGTATTTTAATATATTATGCATATCTTTAATTTAAAATTACAATATTCAAAAGTATTCTTAATTTTTAAAATTATGTGTAAAGTCAAAACCAAACAAGAAAATATCCGTATATTTTTGGGGGAATATCGGGGTATTCATATATCTAGATAGATTTAATGTTCTACTATGTAACACAAAAAAATTCTCATTGAAATCTTTTTGTCTATTTTTTTTTTAATATCAAGTCTATTTTAATTGGAAAAAAGATTCTCCGGGTAGGAATTTAACCATAATAAGAAAATCTTCTCGATTTAATTTTTATTGTGTTTATTATGTATAATAATAGAAGGAAAATGGTGAAAAGACGATTTTATCTATTTCGGAGTCTTTTAACGAAGGACAAAAGATTCAAACAACATTTTTAAGGACCTTTGTGTTTTTAATATAGTATAGATGATTCCATTGATTCAATTCATTAAAATGTTCTCAAGTCAAGTGAGGCTACCTCAAGTGGTTGAGACATCCACACAATCAACCGGCACGTTGAGGGTTTGAGCCACACTCAAAGGTAAGTGGGAACACTTTTTGATCCTCCTCTTTTAAATCTAAAAAAAAAGAGTTCTCAAGTTCATGAAAAACTATACACCAATTAATATGCATATAATATAAAAATATGTACTCCATTTATTATTTTTTAAGCGGTGTGCAAAGTCTAGCGTGGACAAGTAAAAGTGAAATATGAACTTGTGTGGTCTCAGATGCCCCTCTAGTTCTCATTGTTCTTGTGTATTTTTACATTCATTATGCCGTGCTATGCTCTCAAGAATACATATAATGTTGGTGGCAAGTAGTTATTACAAACACTTGCATGTAGTGACGGAGTCAATGATTCTAATGTAACACCCCTGCAATTTTTTTTGAGCTAAGACTCGAATCATCCTTCGTTGAGCGTAGGATTTTACCAAGGAATTTAAAATTTCTTCAGTATTAAGGTCAGGTCACTAGATGTAGCACCTTGAGTTCCAAAAAGAACTAAATTGGAAATAGCAAAAACTGAAATTTTGCAAGTTATGCTTAAGTTAATTATGAGTTTTGGGTCAACTTCAAACGACCATAACTCTCCGTACATAAAAAGTTAGGTGGGCTACAAGGTATCCAATGAAAGGTCTTCGAATTATCTTTCCAACACCATCAAGTTTGCTAAGTTTCGAGTTCGTATGAGTGAGATATGCCCTTCTGAAGTCAGGATGTCCAAATAAGGAAAGTTACCCGAAAATAGTAAGGGGTATTTTGGTCTTTTCCTTACCCAATTAGATTTAATTCATTTTTAGTAAGGTTTTAGGGGTCTAATCTGATTAGGTTCAGTTTTTTAATCCTAATATATGCCTAGAGTTTTAGTTGAGAGTTCAAGAAGAGAAAAGAAGAGAAAAGAGGAGAAAAGAGGAAAGGATCAAGGCGTTCGTCAAAGTTCTTGAGTTCTCTTGCGGATTTTCGCCATGGGTTTTATCCCTAAGAGGTATGTAAGCTTCTATAGTGTTGGGTTTGTTCACCCACATGCCAATCATGTTAATTTCAGCGTTAAGTTCGTTCTAGAAAGTTGAAGGTTAGATGTTCTTGAATTGTTTTCTTGAAATTGACTTTCATTCTACAGTTAAGATGCGGTTGATGAGTTTCTTGAGGAAATCATGTCCATTTTAGAGTTGTATTTGATTAGATTCTTTTGTACATATACTGGTTATCTTAATCTAAAGAGAATTTGAGAAAAAGAATCGAATTTAGGCGAATTGGAGTTAGAAAACGAGAAAGAAAAAGTCAGACAAGGAACAAGTACCAGGTCCACGACGCGGACCTGTTCCTTCAGTGTGAAAATTTTCTCTCCGCATCAAGGAGAGGTCGCGGACTCCACTGTTTCAAAAAATGATTTCGATCAAACATTTTAATTCATCTCCGCGTCACGGACTTGCTCCCCAGACAGTGTTTCTCAACTGTTTCTCATGTTTAACTATCTAAAAATACTCCTAAACATCACGAGATCTTTCTTATCACAAATCACAACCTTGAATTCATAAATCAAATTCAAGGTAGAGTTGAGAGTCAAGTTTTGAGAGTCTCTCAAACATTTTTTGAGAAAGTCCTTTGAGGAGTCTTCTACAATTTCTAATAACTTGTTTCAAGACTCGAGCAAGTGAGTATGAGAGTGAGGAGACTGTATTCATGAGTGTATTTTGTCATCACGATATCATTCATATCATGAACCATAACTCTTAAATTCATAATTCACATTCAAGAGAGAGTTAATAGTAGAGTTCAGGGAAGCCTTTGAGTTTAATTGTGAATCATTTGAGATCATCGATTTGAGTTAAGTTTTGAGTAAGTAAGTATGAGAATGAGAAGATTCGTATACATGAGTTCCTTATTGATATTTTGACCCTTGAGTCGAGTCGTTCATGCCCATAACTTCCGCATGAACTCCATCAGTTGAGTACCTTTGAGAGGAGTAGTATCTTCAAGTTCTAAGTCTTGAGTATTGAGTTCCTAATCTCCTTTGAGATTATATTTCTAATCATGGGACTATTACATGTTACACATGAAGTCCTTGAGTTGAATTGTTCATGCCCATAATTTCGCATGAACCATATATGTCGAATAATCTTGAGATGAGAAGTATCTTTGAGTCCTTGAGTTGAGTAGTTCATACTCATAATTCCGCATGAGCCCTCTGAGTTGAGCATTCTTGAAATGAGTAGTATCACTTAAGTTCTTGAGTTACAAGTATTGAGTTCTATCTATGGTTATTGAAAACGTTGCATTGAGTCGTTCACATCCATAATTCAGCATGAACCATATTTTAAGAAGTCTTTTACAAACGTTTTAACTTTATTTTAAGACTTAAGCTTTGAGTTGAGTAAAGAGTAAGAGTAAAGTTCATTTTCTTCAAAGAGAAACTAAGTATTCCCAAAAGTTAAATGTTTTCACATTTGAGCAAGAAAGGAAACATCGATTTCCAAGAGAGCCTTTGAGCTAGTTTTTGAGTAATTATCTCAAACCAAAGAAATAGTTTTGTTTTTAAAAACATATGAGTTGAGTATATTTTGGGAGTAGTATTGAGCACCGATATGGGGACGCGAGTTCAAAATAACTCAAGTGTACATAAACCATGTAGCCATCATAGGTAGAAAATGATCATACTTTTTAGATGATTCCTTAGTGCTTTTTAGCATAGACTAGTGGATCCACTTAGTTAAGGCGTTCTTTATGATGGCAAAGTATAGGACAGTTCTGGCAGCGTGGGCAAGACAATGTATCATCACTTAGGCTCATAGTGGTGGTTGTCGGTTAGAAAAACTCCCACAGAGTTATATTGTATATTTATATACACATTGAGTATTATTGTATTTTTCAATACATTGAGTTGCTATCTAGAGTTTTACAACTTTTCATATATATTGCATCTTTTATTATTGCTTTATCCTTGAGTATCATGAGTTGAGTCTTTCGAGTTGAGTATCCTGAGTTGAGTATTTTATCCTTGAGTACTTCTGAGTTGAGTAAGTTTGAGTATCCTTGAGTATTCCTTGAGTTGATTAAGTTTGAGAAGAGGTATGTATGTTTCCCTTTTTATCAAATTTCAAGCTTATGTTATGCTTTAGAATTCCCCCCTTACATGCTCGTACATTCTAAGTACTGAGCCATTTGGCTTGCATCCTTTCATGATGCAGATTCAGGTATTCGAGATAATCAACAGGAGCTTCGTTGATACCACATGGAGGATTTCATTTACTTTTCAGTTATATCAGTTGTTAGGATGTCATGGGTCTTGTCCCGACTTCCATCTTTGTCAGTTAGAGGCTTCATAGATAGATAGTAGAGTTTGAGAAGTTTGTTTCATTTATCTTACTAAATGTATTAAAGACTTGAGTTCCCTATTGTTGGCTAGTCGAATATTCTATTTTTATTCAGAGTTATTCATTTGAGTTAAAGATTTGTAAGTTTCATGAATTTTATTCAGTTTTTAAGTTTTGTGTGCTTGAGTTAGTCTTCCGCTTGTAGTTAGCCACGATGAGGATTCGCTTGGGGACCATCAATGGTTCTCGAGCAGAGGCGAATCTAGGAATTTTCAAACATGGGTGCACCCATAAAAATGTATTAAGTGGGAATTGATCCAAACATGGATGCATCAAGAAAAATGTATTAAGTGAGAATTGATTCTTCATCCTCAAAGTAAAAAGCTCAACATTTAACCATGTGGACCAGATAAACTTCTTATAATAATATACAAATTTTAGAAAATATATACATAAAATATCTAGTTTTACGAAGAGACCATGGGTTCCGGTGCCCTATTTTTTAGGTTTAGATTCGCCACTGTTCTCGAGTGCCGGCCATGTCCAGGGTGTAGGCTCGGATCGTGACATCTAACAAGTAAATGCAAACAATGTTAGATTTCAATATTCATCACTTGTGAGGGGGATTCAAGTTTCAACAATGTATAAAATCATAAAATGAATCATTTTTACCTAATATATGAAGCATAATTTTCAAAAAAAAGAAATTTAATAGAACCAAAGTCCCACTGAGTTTCCTTTGTAAGGTTTTTAATGAGGCAGCCTAGAAGCGTATTATTAGATATGTGTACTCTTTTGCTTCACTCGAGTTTTTTTTAAGATTTATTTTATTACGGTTTTTAACGAGGCACATTATCTACGACTTAGACATTTAAGGGGGAGTGAATGTCTATCTTTTAGAGAAAAATTAGGAACCTGAACTTTGGGACAAAGTCAATTTTCCTCTATAAATAAATGAATTTTCTGTTGAAAAAAAATGATTCTAGTATCTCAAAAGGAATTATTTTATTTCCTATTATACTTCAAAGAGAATATTATTTTATGTCCTAAATATTTTCTCTCCATAAATAATATTCTATTGCCATTATTATTAACCTTTAATTAGTCATTATTTTCTGTCATAATATGGTTGTTACCAAACGTCTCTTTGCTAAAATGAATTGCCTTCAGTTCATTAATTGTGTTCAATGCCTTTTATGCTTTTGTTATTTCAACCATTAACATATTAGAGAGGTTACTAATTTTCTATATAAATCTAATTCCTACTGATGGTGAGTAAGGGTGGAGACAAGATAACAATTCTTCTTTTAATATATTCTTATGCTGGGTTTTCTTTCTATTGAATCTTTGTTAGTTTCTGGCTCCTAGTTTTATACTAGAAGAACCTGTTGAATACTGGGGGATACATCTATATCGGGTGAAATATCCTTAAGGACAATGCCTTTCTACACGCCTCAAGCTATGAGAATTTCCCTTAAGAGTTGTTGGTAAAGTACAAGCTTTGATGAATTTGGTACAAGTGTTCCTGATGAAGATATTTTTCATAAGATTTACAACAATCTTAAGGATATTTTGGTATACTTTATTCCTACGGAAATACTATTTGCAAAATCACAGAGGAACTCAGGAGGTCAATTGAATTCTTCATATTAATAAGGTATGTGATGATATTATATGTCTATATTATAATAGATATTTGTGTGAAAAATTAAGGCATCATGTCCTTAATATAGAAAAAAAATTGGAGGATGATAATCCCGCTAAGTAAATATAAATTTGTGTAAGCGGATGATATAAATTATTGTGGTCATTTCTCAAGCGAATCTTGTAGCTAATATGTGAAAGTGAGAAATTGGGTGTTAGAATTTTTGTGTTGTTGAGTACATTTGTGCTAACTAAAATTATTGTGTCCTACACCCAAATTGGAGAAAAAGGAAAAAATTATATATGTTGGTGATTCTAAAACTACTTGAAGTTCTTAGAATGAAAAATTCTTCTTAAATATTCACATCTATATATTGGCATTATTTGAGGTAGTATATGATTTTAATATTTGTTTCAATTTGATTCTGGAGGAAGTATGAGCAAAAGGTGGAACTTTTTTGAGTTGGATAAGGTTTAATAAAGTGATGTGTTATTGGCAAAAGAATGGTATAGTCATAGTTTATTTGTTCTTAATGTTATTAAATTATTAAAATAGGTTTACATAGATACTGATGTTGATAAGGTTTAGCTCATTTGTCTACATGGATGATACTAATTTTATTCTTGTTATTCTAGACTAAAAATAATTTGTTTAAGTTGTTATTTTAATTTTTATTGTTATCACATGGTTCATGTGTAAGTGTTCTATATAATATTTTAGTAATATTGCATAACGTTAGTGAATTATTTTGCTTATACGTTTGTGAATATTAATGACATGAGTTTTATTGTAACGATCGGGTTCCATCGTTAAAGAAAAGCCAACGGAGATTTTTTTTGGATTGGAAAACTTTTTCGTAGTAACTTGAGATTTCTCAACCTAGTCCAGATTTGGATGAAATCAGAGTCATTAAGGTGTAGGGAAATCTCGTAACAATCGGGTGACTTAATTATGATTTTGATTACATGAGTAGTTAGATAAGTCGTTAAGGAATCCATACGACTTTACATAATTAAATTCTGGTGAGTAGAACTCCTGAAATCGATCTTAGCGTGAACGATATTTTCTGAGCGTCGTTGGTTAAAGGTGTGTTGTGAAATAGGGGTCTTGAAATTATTAAAATAGCTCACTGTTTTGTGCAAGCCGCTTTGGCGTGGTTTTGGTCGCTCTGGCGGGGCCGCTATAGCGGGGTGAGGGCTGCTGTGGCGGGCCACACGCGACTTAAAGTTGTAAATAAACCCCAAGACGTCTTTATTCTGCACTTTTCAGTTTTTAGAGCTAAGGAACGTACCCCAGGCGATTCTTGATAGTTTTCCACCATTCTTGAGGCTAAAGGTAAGGTTTTAACTCCCCGAATCCATTTTTTGATCCGTAGAACATAATCTAATGGGTAAATATCGATGGGGGAGGGTTTTGATCTAGAATCTATGGTGAAAACAACCTTATTTTGGGTACTTGGGGATCATGGGTATGATCTAGGGTTGTTAGAATTGTTAGTAATCCGGGTAATTAGTGATTCTTTATTGATTCCCGTATTATATTGAATGTTTGTAGACCAAGAACAAGCGGAACAAATCCGGAAAGGGAAGGATAAAGTTTTTTAGGGTTTCAAGCTTGTTTTGAGGTAGGTGATGATTGTGATTCTATGATTTTGTAATGTATGTTTGTTCTTGCTTCATTATGATACATGTATGTATGCGAATGTTGCATTATTGATCACACTTGTTGTAAATGAGATAGATGAATAACTATATGCCATGAATCACTTCTTGATTGTATGATTATTGAGAATGTACTTGTGAGTGTGATTGTGGTGTGTTGATTGGATCGGATACCGCGTTCCGGTATACTAATTGGGATCGATTGCCACATTTCGGCATAATTATGGGATCGGTTGCCACGTTCCGGCATAAATATTGCATCGGTTGCCACGTTCCTGTATGCTAATTGTTTGGGTTTGGGTTCCATGAGAGGACCAATGACTTGTTATAAATGTATATTGTTGAGCATGTGATAATCGGTATTGTATATGTTCGGTATGTTGCATGTTTGTAATGTTGTATTGACTTGTGTATGTTGCACTTAGTGGAATAGCCGCGTGATCCTACCTGTACACTGTGGTTGTGTACTGATACTGCACTTGCTCTTTTTTTGTTGAGCAAGCGGCTATTGACAGACTTCGCTTAGAAGATCAGTGATCGTCGTTCGAATTCAAGGGTGAGCCAATTCTTCCGGACTGCCATGAGTTCTCCTTTCGTCTATGTCCACATTTCAGACTTAGACTTTTCTAGTTAGTTCATTAGTTGGGGTTGTAACCCTTCTTGTTTAGACTTTGGTTCATTGTTAGATATTTTGGTACATTGACTTTCAGGTTCTAAGTGTATTTTTCCGCATTGTTAGTTGTTAAATCTTTTGAAAATTTATGGAAACTTCAATTTTTAGATATTATTGTTGTTCTTGTATCCTTAATGCTTTAGTTTTTGGTTTAGTTGCTTGGTTTGGGTTGTAGTAGTAGTTCTCCCATCGGAGGGTTAGTGTGGGTGTCAATCACGACGGTCTGGGTTGTGACATTTATGCTTTGAAATAGTATAGTAATTTATCTATACTTACTGTTTGAGATTGTTTTCAAGACCGTTATCGAGTGGCTGTCTAAGTTGTCGTATATGGATTTCTTTTGATGCATGAATTTATGTTTGAAATTGAGATTTCTAAGAAAATATATGTTGGTGTGTTTGAGTGTTTAAATTGTTAGAATTAATTCTATCGAATATCTTGAGACTTGTATTAATAATGACTAGATGTGAAACTATTTTAATGTATACATTTGTATGTTACATACTAAATTGAAAAATTTATGGATGTTGAAAAAGTTAATCCTCTATTATGAAATATTTAAAAGTGTAGGGGTATCTTATTAAGGTTGTGTTATATGATCCTAAGAAAAGAAAAATAAGATCTAAGTTTCTAATTGTATGCTAATAAATGTTGTATATACATATTTATGGTAATCAATTGTGATTTGATTGAATGCAATGTTAGAGTTGACAAAAATAAAATAAAGTATTGTTGAGTTTTTAAAACTGAAAATACTTCCAATGTTCTTGTTGTTGAAAATGATATTGATTCTTGATACATTATCTTGAAAAGAGTCTTTGGTAATACACGAGAGGTATAATAAGTACAATACTAAATAAATTGAACATTTTGTTGTACAAAAAGGGTACAATATATGATGAAAAATGTAAAAGAAGTTGGTACATTTTTGTGAATGTCATAATATAAAAATAATTAATTAGAATTAGTTGTTGAGGGGTTTGATTGGTGATGAGACTAAGTGGTTAAGACAACTCTTAGTGTGTATTCCAATTGAAATAAAATCAATTTTTATGTGACTAAATTAGATACCTGTGTTTGAGACACAATGTGCTGAAATTACTATAGTGAGATGAATTATTTACGTAAATAAATAATGTGTAGTCGAAGGTGAATCCGATCAATTCACTGACTAAATGAAACATCGAGGGGAGTAAGACCTTTAGTCCTTTGAGAAGATCAACAATGATGGTAACCCAACCTATGTGATTGGAGATCCCATGAATGAGGTTTATATGGGTAATAACAAGTCATTAGTTGATCAAGTAAGCACTATAAAGTTATGTCCCTCCTATGATGTGTGAATATAGTGCAACAGTCTGCAAGGCAAAGTGTGGCTGAGTTAAGCTCTTAATCCAAGTCACATCCTTTATAGGTGGTGTATTGCTCTGCACAATACACTTGATGATTGGACCTATATGAGTGTGAAGTGGTGCCGCTTCTATGAAATTGTGACAGATTTCTAGAGCACTCATGAATACCAGGACACGTGCATGACCTTTTAGCGCAAAACTGTGATAATGACAAATATTGTGCGAGTTTAATGTGATAGAATAAGACGCTGAACTTACAAAAGAATTATTGGTTCATAGAAGTTCTAAACTTCACCAATTGTTCTGTAAGTTTAATCTTGTTCAATCTAGGTCTGGTTCATAGTCTCTGGACACCATATTCGATGCATTAGACTCATATGTGAAAATCCAGCAAGACTTCTTATTTCATTATATCCCTTAATATTCCTTTTGAGATATGTAGGGGATTGTTGGAAAAAAATGATTCTAGTATCTCAAAAGAAATTATTTTATTTTCTATTATACTTCAAAGAGAATATTATTTTATGTCCTAAATATTTTCTCTCCATTAATAATATTCTATTGCCATTATTATTATCCTTTAGTTAGCCATTATTTTATGTCATAATATGGTTGTTACCAAATGTCTCTTTGCTGAAATGAACTGCCTTCAATTCAATAATTGTGTTCAATGCCTTTTATGACTTTTGACTATTTCAACCATTAACATATTAGAGATGTTACTAATTTTTTATATAAATCTAATTCTTATTGATAGTGAGTAAGGGTAGAGACAAGATAACAATTCTTATTTTATTATATTCTTATGCTAGATTTTCTTTCTATTGAATCTTTTGTTAGTTTCTGAATCCTAGTTTTATACTAGAAGAGCTTGTTGAATCCTAGGGGATACACTCATACCGGGTGAAATATCCTTAAGGACAGTGTCTTTTGACACGCCTCAAGCTATGAGAATTTTCTATAAGAGTTATTGGTGAATTATAAGCTATGGTGAATTTGGTACAAGTGTTCGTGATGAAGATATTTTTCGTAAGATTTACAACATTTTCACTGAAGGATTGAAGTAACAATCAATGATATCATAATAATATATAGGGAAAAGGGACAAATATACCCCCGAACTATCGTAAATGGTATGTAAATATCTTTCGTTATACTTTTAGGATGCTGATGCCCTTACCATTTAAATTTTGGGGCGTATATACCCTTTCTACTAACGACGGGACAAGTGTCACAATCTAAAATATTTACCCAATTTTTATTAAATTTTTACCCATAATCAAAAGATCCACCCATAATAATTTAAAACCCACCCAAATAACATAATACCCAGCACAAATATAACCCAAAATCCTCAAAACACTTCTCCATCTTCTATGTTTTTCATCCTCCGGATTTTGGTCAAGTTTGGCTGATTTCTGCCCAAGTTTTTCGTTTTATAAGCCGTTGTTCACAGAAAATATTCCTCCAAACCCCAAACGAGCTCAACTCTCCACGTTGTAATAAATTAATTAGATTTGAACTGATGCATTTTCTTGGAGATAGTTTTAAGCTAGGCTTCTCTACAAACATGTAGTGAGCAGATCTACAAGATGAAGAAGAGGCAAACGAAGAATCTTTACATGGAAATCCGACACCGGCCATGGAGTAAATGGGGAGCGGAAATTTGTGATCTGAGAAAAGGAATTAGGATTTGATTAGGTACTTCCAACACTATTGAAGAACCTATGAGATTCTATGACATGATAGCTCATAAAATCAGGAGAAAGAAAGCTAAAGTTAATTTGCCCATCACTAATCAAATAACTGTTACCCTTTCTACTAGATCGAAATCACTGGACCTATCATGAAATTGACACGCTCTGTAACTATTTCTCCAACTTTTGCTTCACAAACTTCTGAAGCAAGTTCTTCCTTTGCATCAGTCACCGTTAGCTTAGAAAGGTGAGTAGTCGAAGATGATTCAGCAAGAAATTCAGATATTCCCTTGTGTCCATTGGCATATGCCAAATCAGCTGGGTTTCTACCCAAAGGAATTCAGCAGATGGGCTTGTCAAAGCTCCAGGATATGCGCCTAAGGAGACAAAACTAACAACGAGGATACAGGAAGAATTCGAATGACAAGATCATGGAAGAAGAGGAAAAAACAAAGGACTAAGCCAGTAACTAAGTGTTTTGAGGGTTTGGGGTTATAATTTGGATATGAGTATTATGTTATTTGGGTGGGTTTTTAATTAATATGGGTGGATCTTATAATCATGGGTAAAAAATTAATAAAAATTGGGTAAATATTTTAGATTGTGACACGTGGTCCGCTGTTAATAGAAAGGGTATATACTCCCCAAAATCTGGACTGGAAGGACATCAACATCTTGAAAGTATAACGAAGGATATTTACATACCAATTATGATAGTTCAGTGGTATATTTGTCCTTTTTCCCTAATATATATGAAATTAAATTGTGATGAAAAAATAAATTTTTTTTGTGATTTGACAAATATGAATGGAAAAGGAAGAAAAATAATAAAGAATAAAAAAATAATTAAAACAAAAGGAGAAAAGAAAAAAAAGGAACGGAAAATAAAGAAATATATATATATATATATATATATATATATATATATATATAAAATAAATGAGAAAAACATAGATAAGTGATGTGGCACCTCTCTATGACCTTCATTTGCATTTATCATTTTTCTCCTTTTTTGATTTTTTTTAAAATTTAAATTAATTATTGTATTGTAAAAATAAATTACTAAATTTATTACAAATAAATATTTTATTAATTGAGGAACATTCACTATAATGTCTCTTCACATTCTTTTTTTATTTGTTTGTCTCACTTATAATAAAGAAGAAACATAATTTATATTTTTTCTCCTTTTTTGTTTTTTTTAATTCAAATGAATTATTGTATTGTAAAAGTAAATTACTTAATTTATTACAAATAAATCATATATATATATATATATATATAAAGATAGATAAAAAAGATGTGATGTGACACCTCTCAATGGCCTAGAATCCTATTTATCTCTTTTTTGTGGGTTTTTTCATTCATTTTTTCAATTAATCAATTTATTAAATAATTAAAAAAATCAATCATATTCATTACATATAATTATATTATATGAAAGTTACAAAAAAACCTCCACCTATTTGTATTCTCTAATTAAATAACATGTCTCCTCAACTTCCTTCTACTTAATTCTTATGATTTAAATAATCTATAAATAACAATCATCTATGGTGTTGTTGCATGTTCATTTATATTTTCTCCAACTTCATATTGTTAGTATTATCTTTTTGTTTTTCATCTTTATGAATATTATAAATATATTTTTTTTAAATTTCTTCTTGTGTTACAATAGCCAAACAAAAGTTTATCAAGATGAAGAAGAAAGTTTGAAGGCGGTGTAAGATTCGTCAAAGGAGATGATCAAAAATTAATTTGCTACAAGTCATCAAAATGAAGAAGAAAGTTTAATGGTGGTGGAAGATTCCTCAAGAGTTGGTTAGATTATAATTTTAAAAAGTAAAAGTTTCAATAATTTACAAATATATAGATGATTTATTGTTGCTTATATAATTTTTCAATTAATTATTTATCCATCAAGATATGTACCCTTCAAGAACAAGATTATATTACAAAGCACACTTTTTGTATCAAGGGTAACTGACTGTTTTGTTGCTTAATTTTTTTTTGTTGATATTTTCACCATACAAACTTTTGTCTTTTGAATATACAATCCATATTCTCTATCGATATATATTATGTATATAACATGTTAATATGACATAATTTTTCGATCAAGATTCCATCATCTTTTATTTAGTTTTATCTGCTTCTTTTTATTCTAATTTAGATGATATAACCATTTTTTTTCTTTTGAATTGACTAAAAAACGAGATGAGATCCCCTCCATTAAGTTTTTGTTTCGTATTTGTTACTACTTGTATAAAATTAGTCTATATATATGATTGTTGGATTCAATTTTCACAAAACATATAATTCTTTTAATTTAATGAAATTATTTAGAATGAGCCAAGTTTGTTCTATCAATATCCAATTACAATGAACATATATTTTTTAAGTTAAGAAATACTAAAAGTAGAAAAATAATTATACATAGAGAAAATTGATATTTGTTTAATTAAGGTGATTATGAAACTGAATCTCTTCATTAATTAATTTGTTTGATAATTAAAAAAATTATAGTAATATTTATTACATCTCATAAATTACAAAAAAATTCATCTATTCACATTTTCTACTTAAATGACATATCTCCTCAACTCCTTTCTATGATTCTCTTCATTACCTCTACATTTAGTTTTCCCAAAATATAATGGCTTTAAATTTTAGTTTATCATTTGCACATCAGCTATTCAAGGTTTACATGTAGAACATTTTCACGGATGCATATGTTTTTTCCCTATTTGTGGTTGTAAGCTTTTGGTAATAAGACATACTTTAACTTTATTTTTATTTTTAAAGTATGGAAATACTACTGTATTGCGTTGTTCTTTTTATTAGTTGGTTGATCCATCTCATGATGTACAAAAATCTTTATGTATTTATAATTTTTACTTAAATAACATGTCTCCTCTATTCCCTTTTACCTAATTCTTTCTCTCTTTTTAAGAACGGTATGTACATATTCCGTATTAAAAAAGTTATTTCTTTTATAATTATTAAACATTGTAAATGAGGGGCAAAAATGAAAGAATTTTTCAACATCTCTCTTAAACTTTGAACAATTCGCTTATTTTGAACTATGAAAATGGCTCAACAATTCACTTATTTTGAAATAGAGGGAGTATATATTATTTATTAAAACTCACTTTAATGTTTGTACTAAAATAATGAAATATATTTTTCTATTTTCTAATTTTTTTAGCAATTAAATAAAACGACCACAACGAAACATACAAAATCCACACTAAAATGAATTGAAGTACTATTTTAGTGAAATATATTGAGTTATAAAGATAAACTTTTTTTATTTGTGTGAAGACGAAAAAGAATTATAAATAATTTCGATATGATATAAAAACAGACAATGGCAAAAACTCTTATATAGTAAGAGTCTTACTTATTCTTTTTCTCCTTTTCTTTTCTTTTATTTTTTCTTTTTTGTCATTATTTTTAAAATTTGATTTTCTCTAAATAATTACACATTTAGTGAGTTTTGTAACTCCTCAAAATTTAAAATATTCATTATTTATTATTTGTATAATAATTCTTTGATAATTAAAACAAATAAAAATAATGATATAATTTTGTATCGAGTTGTTTGTTGAAACATTAATATTGATTGCTTTTCAATTTTATTATTATGAATTTATATATTTATCTTTTATTTGATTAGAAAATAGTTAGTCGTTCTTTCCTTTGTATTACTATTGACATGCTTTTTGTTATTTTTCATATTTTAACTTGCACAAAAATAAAGACTTTTAAAAAATATTCCATACCTAACAAGTATGATTTTTTGTTAAATAAATCATATTGAGGAATGATTTTAAAAAGGTATAAGTTCAGTAGTTCCTCATATAAAATAAGTATCTCTTCTTTTAAAAAATGAGGAGAACAAATTATTTACTTTTCATTTAATGATCAACGGCAAATAGAAAATTAAGCAAAAAATTAAGTTAGTATTTTTTTTTCCGAAATATAAAATATATTTTTTTCACCCCAACAAAATAATAAGAAAATTGTATCTTATAAAATGAAACAATTATGATAAACATTTTGAAGTTTTTACCTAAGTATTGATCATATTTCTTCTTTTTAAGTATGTGCTAATTTATAAAAAAATTGTCTTAAAAATAATTGTTATGATGGCGCAAAGCGCGACCATGTTAACTAGTATTTTATTAATGGAGGAACATTTACAACAAAAACTCCCCACATTCTTTTTCTATTTATTTTTCTTACTTCTAATCATGAAATGATAATAATTTTTTATATATATATTTTAAGTATTTTTCTCTTTATTTTAAAATTTATTCACAAGGAGTTATTACCCATGACTTACCCCTCTTTAATTTTTACTTTAAATAATATTCATAACTCTCATAATTTTTATGCTCATAACCTCCAAACTTAAATTTGTAAGTTTCTGATGTCTTATGTATTCCTCTATTTTGCCTATAAATTCATATTAGTTTCATGAAGATTCACATTAAAAATTAGCCTTTCTCTTCTTCATCACATTGGTTTGGTTTGTCTAGGGTTATTGGGTTGTTATAATCCAGATAATTAAACCTTTGATTGTTGACCTTGCTTATATTAATTGTTTGTAGACCTAGAACAAGCGGAAAAAATCCAGAAAGGAAAGATTCAAGTGCCTTAGGGGATTCAAGCTTGGATTCGTGGTAGGTGATGGTTGTTATTTCCTATTGGTGTGATAAATGGTTGTAATTGCTCATTATAATGCATGTATGTATGCGAATGTTGCATTATTGATCATCCTAATCGTAAATGAGGATAATTGAATAATTGTATGCCATGAATCACCTTTTGTTGTATGATTGTGAGAATATACATTGTGATTGTGATTGTGGTTTGTTGAATGGATCGGGTGTTGCGTTCCAACACACTAACTTGGATCAGTTTCCACGTTCCAGCATAAACATAGGATCGGTTGCCACGTTCCGGCATAAATATGAGATCGGTTGCCACGTTCCGGTATAAACATTGGATCGGGTACCACGTTCCAGTATGCTAAGATTTTAGGTGTGGGTTCCATGAGAGGACCATTGAATTGTGTTGTGTATCTACTTGTGATGATTATGTTCATATCTAGTGATGATTGATATTGGAAGACTATATGTTTCTCTAAATTGATAACCATTGTGTATTATTGAGAACGTGGGATGCTACATTAATCCTGAAAAGATGACTAATATTGTATATGTTCGGTATATGCCTGTTTTATAATGTTGTGGTTACTTGCATGTGTTTCACTTATTGGGATAGCCGTGTGATCCTACCAGTACACTGTGGTTGTGTACTGATACTGCACTTGCTTGTTCTTTGTTGAGTACAGGGCATCTTCAGACGACTGTTGATAGACCTCAGCTAAGTGACTATTGATCGTGACCAGATTCAAGGGTGAGCCAGTTCTTTCAGGCTGCCATGGATCTCTCTTGTTTAAGTCCATTCTTTTCAAACTCAGACTATTTGTTTAAGGTATTTGTTTAGTTTAGGGTTGTACCCGTTGTTCTTAGACTTGTCGTTGGTAGAGTTTTGGTACAATGACTTTCAGGTTCTAGGGGTATAATTTCCACATTAGTTGGTTATTTAATTGCTTAAACCTACTTCTGTATCTTTAAATGCCTTAGTTTTTGGTTGAGTTGTTTAGTTTGGGTTGTAGTAATGGTTCTCCCATCGTATGGTTAGTGTGGGTGTCAATCACGATGGTCTGAATCGTGACAACGTTGGTATTAGATCCCTAGGTTCATTGATCTCATTGTACCAAAATGAGTCTAGTAGAGTCTTGCGGAATGGTACGATGACGTCCGTACTTTTCTTCGAGAGACTATAGGACTTTAGGAAAAACTCACTTCCTTCTACTCCTTCGTGCTATGACTTGAATCCAATTGGTATCTGGGTGACAAAAATTGATATCTTTCCTTCTTCACTCTACGGTTCAAACTAGAGCAACAGAAGTGGTAACACTATCACTAGCAAGAAGATGCGTATAAACTACCAACAGTTGAATAGTATCCATTGCCTTAGATAGATGACCTTTTTGACCAATTGCAAGGTGCATCGATTTTCTCTAAGGTTGATTTAAGGTCTGGTCACCATCAGTTAAAGATTGAGGCAGTTAAGAATTGGGTTTGACCAAGTTCTATGATTGAAATTAGCAGTTTTGTGGGGCTCGCTAGCTATTATTGTCGCTTGTGGTATGATTTGAGTCTAATTGGTATCTCAACCAAGTGAACTAGACGTTGTAGTCACGACTGAAGGGACACAAGCAAGTTAATTGGAACTGAGAATGTTCCAATTGGTATCTGGCCTTAGGGGTCATATAAGGCATAGATGATCAGTAATGGTCGTCTATGGAACGAACTAATTAAAAAAATTGGACTTGTTTGCACGTTGTAACTGCTTGAGTGTCGTGAGATTTGTTGTGAAAAGAAAGTCAACACGAGATTAGGTGCAAGGGTCTAGATAAATTATGATGTGGTTCGTAAGCGAGAAATCTGGACGTGGGTTGCGACCAACTGATAATCGTGTGAGAGTCTGGGTGTATCCTGGGGATATGTGTCTGGTAGTGTTGAAACGATGTAAAAGGATTCTAAAGTGCGTACTTCGTTGGGTTGACCGAGGGGTAGACAATGATTGTCCTAGCTAAAATGATTTTCTTAAATGCCTAGTTATAGCCAAGGAATCTAAGGGAAATATAGAAAAGAGAGGAACCCCAGAAATTGTTGGCAGGGGTTCTGTTTCCATCAGGGCCGCTAGGGCGGAATTATCCCCACCAGTGCGGGACAGGGCGAGACAGAATCTCAGCCCTGTCTCCCCTGTTTTCCCCTTGTCACAATTATGGACCCCAAATCATACCCGAACTAACCCCCACGATCTAGTTCAGTGTTCAACAATCGAATAAAAGTTATAAAATGTGTTAGAATTTGTGGAGAACCTGGGCATATGAGGAGGAAATCAGTGAGGCCGTGAAGGCCGGAGAAATGGTAAGGCAGATAGAGGAGTAGTGCATCCAGGCGCGGAGGTTCCCCGTCAAGATGACAGGGCTTAGTTTTATGTTTTTCCGGGCAAGAAAGAGTTTGAGGGTGTGATGCAGTGGTCACAAGTTCTACTTTTGTCTGTGCCCGGATGGCTATTATTTTGTTTGATTTGGGTTCTACTTATTCTTATGTGTCAGTTCAATATCCTTAGGATTTGATGTGGTTTGTGATATACTTGATGCCCCATCCATGTTTCTACCTAGTTGAAGAGTCAGTCATAGTCACAAAGTGTATCGTGTTTTCCTATTGTGGTTATGGATTTTCAGATTCGGGTTGATTTGGTTATGCTGGATATGACTAACTTGATATAATCTTAGGCATGACTTGGTTGTCCCCCTAATATACCGAGCTTAATTGTAATACTAAGTCGGTAACTCTAGAGATCTCCAGTAGGGAAATATTAAAGTAGGAAGGGGTGTACAAGCCTAAGCTAGCTAAGATCATATCCTCCTTTCGGGCTAGGAAACTGGTAGGGCAGGGTTGTTTGGCTTATTTGGCTCATGTTTGGGATGTTGAGGTTGAGTCTCCCTCTATTGAGTCTGTTCCTGTGGTGTCTGAGTTTAACGAAGTGTTTCCTACTGTAATGACCCTCTTGGTCATTTCTGTGTTTTGCCTTCTATGTGTCGTTTAGAGCGTTCCTATAGCGACCCCAAGTCATTTATGACTTGTTGGGACTGACAGTTCGGTCACCTGGTCGTTCGTTTGGTCTTGGTGCGAGTTTTTGTGTTTTGGAACTTATGAACCTTGAACAATCATTTTCGATCAAAAGTTCAAGAAGATGACATCGGAATCCAATTCTGATGATTCCATCAGCTCCGGAAGGGTCATTTTAGGCTAGTAGCATGGTTGTCATGACTCCCGAGGTTTTTAGTGTGAGTCTTTGCGATTAGGCATTTTAACTTTAAGTTTAAGCCTAAGTTTGACTTTGGTCAACATTCTGAGTAAACGCGCTCGGATGAGAATTCCGTCAGCGTGGTTAGTTCCGGAATGTCGAGTTTGGTCTATATTGATCTTTCTTTTGTGTCTGGAGGTTTTCGATATCTTTCCGAGCTCTTTTGTAGTTTTTGATTTAAAATGACATATGGAAGTGGGACCCACTTTTTATCGAGATGATCTCTGATGAAAATTTCGACTGCGCCGTTGAGTTCGGAATATCGAATTTGGTATGGTTGCATATCTCGTTTGCGTGCACGGGGTTCCGAACGAGATCGGAGCACCCCGTCGGAGTTTTAAGTTTTGGAACTGTTGCAGATTTTCTGCAATAAATGCAGAAAAACAGCAACATATTCCCCAAACTTAAACCCTCATAACTCTCTCATCTCTCAACCGATTTGGGTGATTCAAAAGGCAAAGTTGTGAGATTTTTCAAGGACAACGCGTTGGTGAGTTCGGATAGTGATTTGGGCTCTCCGTTTGAGGTAAATTTCGCAATTAACCTGACTGCAGAACCCTTTTTCGAGCTGTGGTTTTTGGCATTATTGTTTTGATCATATCTCACTCATTTTAGC
>JAJOOS010018323.1:0-34164 GCA_029582725.1 Solanum chiquidenum | reverse complement strand
CACTATTTACTATCCCCATTATCTTCCTATTTATTCCTAGGAAGACTTCTTGTAGTATATATAGTGATGGTCTTCATTTGGCTTGTTACACACAACATATAAGAAAAATATAGAGTGAAAGAGTTAGTCAAAAAGAGAGTTCTTATTAGTTGAAGGGAGGTGTTCTATTTGTGGAGCTTTGGATTCAACTCTTGTCCAGAGTTGTTGAGTTATACTTTGTGAAGGCTGTTGTATCCTGGAGGGGACAAGTCAAAGAGGACTACTGCTGGACCGGTGAAAACATTTGCTGCAGTGGGCTTGAATCTCCTTAAAGAGAGCGAGATATCCGCGCCTCAGCCTGAAGAGATTTATTTCTTCATTTTTATTTTCAATTGTAATCTTGTATTTTTGTTATCTTGTAAGTTTTTCACTAACACGTACATCTTACAATTAACTCATGAAAGTAGAGAGGTTATTTCTGAAACTACGTAATCATAATAAGATAATTTTTCATGTTTTGTTAAGACAAGGATGAATTGCTTAAGGAGTTCCCAATGCCATCATAGGACTACTTAGTAGTTTCTTTTCTCTTTTTTTTTTTCATATCTTGTAAATAACATTGGCGCATTTTATTTTATGAGCAAGATAAATTACGTATCTGTTCTTGCAATATGTGATCATAACATATAGTTTGTGAGTATTCAACTCGACAATTATGTTGCATATATCGTGAAGTCATACTGATCTATTTTGTATTTCTTTTCCTCACTTGTTTCCAGCTTTGAAAATGATAACAACATGATTTTTGAATACTTTAACAAGACATCTAAATTGAATATATATAGAAATATTATCGATGTATCCCTTTTGTGCAAATTATCCACATCCATAAGGGCCCAAAAAATCTAGCCCATTATATACATATTACCTCATGGAGTCATGAGTATACAAATATTTTTATGTAATTATTCCACAATTTATGTTAATTTTAATAAATGTTAGATTTGAATCAATAAGTTCATAATTTTAAAAATATAATGGATTCAGTATATAAATTTCATGTCATTAAATTTATGTAGCAGTAAGAAAGACAACATGGCCAGTATTGCAGGCACATTAATTTACTATGCAATGTGTCTTGTTAGGGACTCGATCGATAAAATTTAAATTTTGAATATCAGTCTTATGAGTGATATACAAAAGTGGATTCATAATTGAAACATAATAAAATCGACTTTCAAATTCTTATAATTGAACATATTAATCTTTTTGAATTATGAGATATAAAAATTAATACAGTATTTGTTAAAATTATAGTAGCTTTAACATAGAATTATTTTAGTTGTATGGATAATGTTGATTTTGATTTTTACCACTTTTTAATTTAGGTTTACATGTTTAAGATCGTAAGATTTAAAAGTATTTTGATACATATTATACGTCTTTAATTTAAAATCACAAGATTCATTTTTTTACTTTCTCAAACTTCGTGTCAAGTCATAACTTGACAAACAAATTAAAACGGAGGAAATATAACCTAACAAACAAAAGAAATTATAAATATTTCGATAAGATTTCTCGTAAATTAATTTAGATTATATATTTAGCTAAACCAATCTAATCGATTAAATTGAGCGGATCAAATTTGACTGAATTAAAAATAAGCAGATTAATGACTTCTTCTATGATCGATCAATATAAACATCAATGACTACGAATTGGATCAGTTTCTTCTCAACTTCACTAGAATGACGTGAAATTATATTAGTTGGATTACAAAGTGGATATCAGATATCCTGCAACGGGAGTAACTTGTCTGGTCTTGTGGTGCACTCATTCCCATTACGAAAATGAAACGACACCCCAACTTGAATCAAGATCAAGACTCCTTACAACTCGCACCAATCGCGGCACTGAAAAGCCAAAGATCGATTGGAAAAGCAGGCCCAGCAACCCTCTCCCCCCCCCCCAAATCACATATCTACTCATGTTCATAGCTCGATTGGAGGTCAAGACTGGTCCGTAAAACTCATGTGTGTTTAATTGGGCCAACTAAAAATATCCGACCCATTTAGAAAAGCCCATTTAATGTGACCATCTGTTTCTTCCAAATTTGCACAGTTTGTAGAATCTTGGTTTTCTTCCCCCTTTTGGCCCCTTCTCTCTCTCTCCTGCTCTTTCTTCCCTGGATCTTCAAACCCACCCAATCTCTCCAAAAATCATAAAAAAATCTGAAACAATCCTTTGATTTATGTGTTTCTTCAACACATTTTTCTCGAAATTACTCTTTCTAACCTTTTTTTTTTGGATTGATCTGGTTAGAAACGGGTCTGATTTGATCACATCGTGAGAGATTGATAAAGGGGGGAGATCCTTTCGTCATATAAAAAAGTGGGTATGTGTCAAAATTGTTTCTTTTTATTGATTTTTTTGTAGTTACATTATGCTGGTTTATAAGCTTGTTATGGTGAAAACTGAAAATAATTTCCTTTTTGTGCTGGAACTTGTAAAAAATCTCATGAAAAGGAAAGATTGAAACTTTTTTTTTTTGCTGATTTGGGAGCATTATGAGAATGGTGGACATTAAGGGGTCGTTTGGTAGCTGGTTAGAATTACGTAGGTATTAGTTATTCCATCTTTTATTTATCCATATAAGGTAATACATTAATTTGGTCATAATTCATACATGTATTAGTTATTCGTGTTTCTAAATTGCAAAATAAACTAGTTAATATTACATGAATAAGTTACTTCTTTACTAGCTACGAAACGACCCGTAATTGTACTTAGTGTAGCATGTGCCTTTTCTATCTTTAATGGGTAAATGCCAAATAATAATGTCATTTCTCATTGTGATTATGTCTGGTAGATATAATTGTTTATGTTGGTACTAAAATACTGTTTTGAGATGTCTGAGAAAAAAACTGTTTACTTTTGGGATTGTGTGGTGTCATGTACAATGTTGAGTCTTTCCAATTGCCATTATGAGATAAGGGGCAATTATGATCAGTTAGGATAAGTTTACCAACACATTATGTGTGGCATGATCAAATAGAGGATTACATACTGAGCTGACATTTTCAAAGTCTACTTGCTAAAAGTCTTTGTTTATCTGACCTCATTAACTTTGTTGTAGATGTCTATGCAAGTGCAGCTTATTATTGAAATTATCAACTCTGTGGGTCCCATATAGGAAATCGCTTCACCTGGTAGTAGTTAGTCTTTCTGACTAGCGATCAAGGGTGTGGTTTAGCTGGTTAATAAAATTGGAATGGACCATGTTGAGATCGGTGTTTAAATCACAACTTATGCAAAAAAAAATGTTAGGTGATTTCTTCCCATATGTCTAAGCTTTGGTAGATAGAATTAGCTGATACTTGTAATAACGGGAAGGTACGGTTATTTGGCGGATTAGTCAAGTTGCACACAAGTTGACCTGGATTAAAAAACTACATGGTCTTTGTGACCCATCTCATAAATTGATTTTTGCCTTCAGGTCACCAGAATGTCCGTCAAATTTATAGCCTTTATTGAGTGAAGTCAATAGAAGGCAAAGCATTGTAGAATGCCTACTTTCCCTTGGATCAATTTCCTTTCTTGGTCAATGTAATTTATATGTCGATAGTGATTGTTTTGTATTCATCAATGTTGGGGTCTTCTGATAGTGTATTTTGTGGATGAGGTGTATGCAGCTACCTTGAATAAGGCTTTTTATACTATCTGTTAGCTATTTCTGAAGGTTGTATTTGTATATTTTATTGACTTGAAAAAGCTTTATCCAATATCCATCATAGAATCTAAACTAGGGCGATCAACATCTAGTGACCAGGTTCTAATTTTCAGGCGTGAGGAAAAGAAAACAAACTACAATATCACTGTACAATACTTGTCAAAAACTAACAACACATTGCAATACTGCACTTGAATGTTATTAATTATAGCTCAAAGTTAGATCTTAGACATCTTGCAAGACTAGCGAGAGAGCACTTTGTGAACTGGGCAAGTCGTTTTTTCAAGGTACAGGTGTCATCATTACATTGTAGGGATTGAATCTGGCATAACGGATATTTCCACTGGTCAATTTTTTGTTATATTACAAATATTTAGGCAAATATTCTTGATTTTTCATAGACAATGTTTAGACTATATCAGTGAAGTTGGAGTATTTTGTTTTGCTTCAAAGTTCAACCTCTGGGCATTATATGTTCTTCTGGTGTCATCAAATCTTGTGTGCCCTGTATTTTGTTAAAGTCCTTGCTGCATGATAACTTTATCAATTTGGTTTGCAGTTTTATCCCTTTCTATTGAATGCTACACACTTAGCTTCCCGTTTCAAGTATTCATTTCCGTTTTTGAGAGGCAGCCTCCTCGGCTCCTCCCCTTCCCTACAGCTGGAGAGCAAGAGGAAATATTAATCTTCTTCTGTTGACACTTCCCTTTCTGTTATATGTATCTTTCTCATGTAAACTATATCTATTAATGGTTTCTGACAGTTAGCAAACTTTTTGAGCATCACAGTTTAATGGTCATTGTTTGTAGTCCACACATATTACTATTTCCTTGAGAATTATCTCCCATCTCTCTCTCTCTCAAATTCCACCCTTTCCCCTCTTCATTCAGACCCCCTTATCCTTAAGAAGCGGGAAAAGAGAAAAGAAGAAAAAGTCAATGCAGATAGTGTAATTTCTAGTTGACCTTTTGCATAATTAGGGAGTAATTTGTCTTTGGTGTGACTTGGTTTTGAATTAGTGGAATATTTTGGAGATAACAATTTTTGGTTTCATATATTATGTCAACAACCAGAAATGAATATTCTGCAAGCACAATTTTGTGTAAAGTCTTATAGTAGTAGTTCCCTTCATTTTTCTTCTAGGTTTGCATTTAAAAGGTCTGCAAAAGAAGCAAGGGAAGTGGGAGGTGGCAAGGACGGGGCACTAGATGAGCGACAGCTGATTAGTCTTGTATAATTTCCTTTCCCTTACCTATGTTAATTAGACTATATCCTATTGAAGAATCTTGCAGAAGAATGACACATTGTTTTATGGCAAAGCTAAGTGTAGGCTGTGGATGCTTTGCTGATGTTTCAAGTTTCTATCTTTTTTCTTCTTATGCAGGTACGTATTTGGTTACCAGTGGCGCAGCGGCTGGAAGAAGTTTAGTACAGGGTTAATAGAAAATCCTTATTCTAAATTACCTTGTCTTTCTTCTCTTCTTAAACCAATTCCTAAGCAGAAGTGTTTTGTCTTACATATGCTTGTATTGCCTTGCAAGTTTCCTTGAGGGCTTTCTGCCTATTTGTGCTTTAAACTTCTTGTTTTGGTGTTTAGCTACAAAATAAGCAAATATGATGTTCTAGCTTGCCATTTTACACATAGAAGATGGCGTTTCGTTCTGAGGAAGCACAAACGGAGGATTACCTTTTCAAGATTGTTTTGATTGGTGATTCAGCTGTTGGGAAATCAAATTTGCTTGCTAGATTTGCTCGTGATGAATTCTATCCCAACTCAAAATCAACAATAGGAGTAGAGTTCCAGACCCAAAAGCTGGACATAAATGGGAAGGAGGTCAAAGCTCAGATATGGGACACAGCAGGCCAAGAACGGTTTAGGGCAGTAACTTCTGCATATTACAGAGGTGCAGTTGGAGCTCTTCTGGTTTATGATATTAGTAGACGGCTAACTTTCGAAAATATTGGTCGATGGCTTAATGAACTTCAGAGTAAGTTTTATTTGAGCTATTTCCATGTTGATATGTTGTGCAGTTTGTCTATTTTGCTGATCTTCTTTATTTGTGTGGACAGCTCATTCTGACATGAACGTGGTTACGATACTCGTTGGAAATAAATCCGATCTCAAAGATGCGAGGGAGGTGACAACAGCTGAAGGCAAATCCTTAGCAGAGGCACAAGGTCTGTTCTTTATAGAAACATCTGCTTTGGATTCTTCAAATGTAGCTGTAGCTTTTCAAACAGTTGTTAAAGAGATCTATAATATCTTGAGCCGGAAAGTCATGCAATCACAAGAACTTCAAAAAAAGGATTCCGGGCGTCTGGCAAATGGTAAAACTGTGGTTTTGCAGGCAGACGAAAACCAAGAAGCAGAGACACAAGCGAAAAAAGGTTGGTGCTGTTCATCATAATTCTTGTTAACAACATCTTCTGGCCCTGTTGTAATTCATTATCTGTTGTTACTTTTGAAATATTATGGGGGAAAAACAAACAAGTTAGATTGATTTCTGTGCTATGGGAAAACAAACTTCCATTAGAAAAAAAAAATGTAAATTATTCCAAGTGGAGAAGAACCTTTTTTTTGAGCTGTCAGCTTTTGTATAATGCACTGCTACAGCTTCTTCTCTTTTATCTGTGCTTTCAAATTTATGCTTATTCTCTAATTTTATGTGCCAAAATCAGGCTCTTCGCTCGATAGAAGAGCCTGATTTTTTATTATAAATATTAGTAAAGCGTTAGCGCCCTACCTATATACTAGGGCTTTGAATTCACTTGCTCATGAACTCGTAGAGCTACGAGGGGGTGCTGAGGGCAACTTCTCATATTTAGAATCTTTATATTGTATTCTCCGTTTACTATTCTTTTGTACTTTCATCATGTGATAGGTCAGTAGTGTTATATCCAAGGAATTTTTTTTACTATTACTGTTAAGTAATTCTCTAAGGATTAAACTTCAAAACCTCTCCAAAAAAGGGAAGAAAAAATAATAAATTCTGGTCCTTATTCTGATGTTGAAACTTAGCAATATAATATTTTATTTGCTTTCATTCAAAAGTATGTCATACATTCAATGAATTTCCCTGTCATTTGTCAACTGATTTGATTTGTCACCCCCACCTTATGGTCCTATAATATTCTTTTATTTGATATCGGAATTCGGTCGAATTCGTTTTCTCTAGTTTAAATTTGAGACCTCTGATTGAAAGTAAAAGAATCTTATTTATTTCGCCGTATCTTCTGATGATTAATAACACACACTTGATTTTAAGTCCTTAGAGGAACTATATTAATGCCCTATAGTATTCATCTATCTTCTTTTCCCCCAAATATATTATAGTATTTGAGAGTTAGAAATATTTCCTTGTTTATTAGAAACAAGGTTTAAAATTATATAGCAGCTGCTTAGAATGTTTGTATATTGGTGGCTCGAGATAAATTTAAATGGTGATACACGATTAATAAGAATTTATATATCTGATTTTAACTTGTTTGCGACTAAGACCCAACTATTATTTCAGTATAGTTATTTTCACTTCTCCGACTAAGATTTTCAACATATCCTTTCATGATTTTTTGAATATAAAATAATAAATAAAAATATAGAAGTTAGTATCTTTTATGCACTTTTTGATTTAAAATTATATTTTAATAATTGAAAAGGAAATAAATAAAAAGAAGACCAAGGTGTAAATGGAGCCACGAAATAAGGATAAGAATATATATTTGACCACACATTTTAGGGAATTTCTAAACTTTATTTTCCCTTTACAAAAATTGACAAAAAAACAACATAAAGAAAGGTAATGTTACTGATATATACCATTCGACCAACTAGTGTAACTGTCAAACAACACATGATATATATACACCATTAAATACATACATGTTGTGTATAATATATGTTGATTTAGTATAAAGTATATATAATTTCGAAATATTTTGTAAAATTAGATGATCGAATGATTCAAACACGTAATTATCTCGAGAAAAAACATGGGATACACAATCACTAGATGCCCATTGCGTAGTGTCGATTTGCTTATAATTCATTAGTGGGCCACTTCAGCCCATGGACCGCTGACCAAATATGTGGGATCCACTCTTTATCCACATATCTTCATGGGCCTCTAACATTTTTATTTTATTTATTTATTTATTTTATTTTATTCAAAAAAATTAAGAGTATTTTATTTGGACATCACTATTTACTTTGTATTTGGGTTTCTCAAAATTTATCAACATTTTTCTACTTCGAAGCAATTTTACACATACAATGTCTGTAATGTATGAAGATCAGACAAATACGATTGAACTTCAACTATATGAAATTTTATACATTAAATTGTTCCAAAAATGAGAACATAAGATGATGGTCCCATAATTGGGTATTTATGCAAAATTCCTAAACTTCAATGAATTGAGGCCAAATATTACATAGATAATCGCTAATCTAATACTTTCATTTATGTAATACCAGTTAACTAGATATGAAGTTAAAGAAAAAACAAGAATTTTGAAATTTGTAATCCAAAATACTCCGACCATTTCAGCGGCTATAAATCATTTTATTAAGGATAAGGAAAGAATTTTTTCACAATAGTTTTCAATTATAGAAATGTGATATTCTTTTCGGACAGAGTAAAAAAAACATGTCATATAAATTGGAGAGAGAGAGAGAGAGTAGTTATTATCTCAAAAAGTCGTATTTCTTTTTATTCTATTTTTCTCTCAACAAACAAAGCGACTTTCTGAAATAATAATTATTCGTTGAATGACCTTCCGAAAAAAGAACCATAAAACAAGACTTGACATATACAATGAATAAACACATGAGGGATGGTTATGCATGAATATTTCGTTATAATGGTTGAGTATTTTTCTGAAACCTATTTTTCATGTTATGTTTGCTATAGCAGCAAAAAGAATATTTGAATAAACGACGTTATTATAGTCAAACCTCTATGTGGACAAACAACTAGGGGTGTAGGAATAAAAATGAGATCATAAGAGAAATAGTTCTATAAATATCATTTAAGAGCATAGATAGAAAGCATTTGTCACACCACTAAATAAGCTGAAAAATTGAGATAAATTTCAACAACAGCCAGCAAGTTTGCTGGAGCATTACAGTATGAAAACAAAGAAAAGAATCCGATGAAGGAACAAACAATCTGCTTTTACGTTGCATTGTTTTCATCAGATAATGTAATGGAACAATTATCTCGTAAGTATATTCCGCTATCCAATTTTACATCTCAACCATATGCAGGGGACAAGGAAAAAAGGCGAAGAAAATGAAAAGTTCTATACTAAACAATCTACGTTCAAACCTTACACGAGAAGTCCCTTTCTTTTGTAAACGTCGAAGTTCTTTCTATAGCAGGTACTGAATTAGCTCTAAGTGAATGTACCTCTAGACTGAAGTATTTCTTCAAACAGAATACGAGTAGTAATCCACATCCACAACTTTGGCTCAACCTGTATTTTCCACCTATCAAGCTTCCATACGATAAATCTTCCTAGGCAGCAATTCCTGAATCACAAATCACGAGCATATGTAAGTAACTGTTATGCAAATGAAATAAATCGGTCAAAGCATACGTATAAGCATAGCAAGAAACAAAATCATCGTTGTGTGTTCTTTGGTTCTAGCTTAGTTCATGGTATGTCATTACCAAATTGCAGCTCAGATTAGGATTGCCAAAACCAACTTGAGCCCATGAACGGTTAAGAACATGGGTAAGCTCGGGTTAGCCTGTCAGGGTGAATGCAGGAGAAATGCAAGGTAAGGCTGCATCCGATAGACCCTTAATGCCCATACCCCGCGCATAGGGGAGCTTAGTGCATTGGGCTGCCCTTTTTTCAGTAGGAGCAATGATGTGTGAGTAAGTTTTGTGGCAGACCGTTTAGTGAATGCATTAGAAAGACATCATGACAATTAACTAAAAGTTAAAAATGAGGAGTTTCTTACCTTTATTTGATCTATTTGCAACACTATAACCACCAACATAACCAAGTGACTCTGCGTTCCCAAGTCCATAACCAAAGGATGCAGAGTCATCTAGTTCTGGAGATGTTGAACGCCAGGCTGACTCCTCATAGAACGAAGCACCTACAGTATTACCATACAAGTTCCCAAAAGCTCCAGCAGGAATGTCTTTTGCTGAGGAATAAGGTGATGTATTGACAGCATTGCTTCCTGAGTTTCGTCCATACGCTGCCCCAACTGCTTCACCACTGTTAGCAATGTTGCCACTTCCAAAAGAACCATTTCCTCCACCTTGACCCGAAATTGAAGAGGAACCCCAGATTGTTCCGAGACCCCCCAACGTACCATATCCCGCAGCCCCACTTCCAGAACCAACAAAATCAGTAGAGTTGGCAGAATTTGTTCCATAATTAAGACTCTCATTGTCCCACAGGTTCCATCCTACTGAATTCAACATTGAACTGCTTGCAACCCTTCCAGGGGCAAACCCGACAGGACCGCTGAACCTGTTTGAATTCCCATTGTATAAGGAATTGAATCCACGTCCATAATTAGAACCAAAAGTTCCATTTCCACCATAGTTTAGGTTCAATGTGGAGTCTATGCCTGTTGGCAAGTTAAAGTCAGCAGGATTAAAGGATGAATATCCATTTCGACCAGCAGTAAGAGGACTGTATCTACCTTCCATTCTCATTCCGTAATTTCCAATCGAGCTTGGAACGTAACCTTGGGTATATGCATTAAGCAAATTGTTAACCCTGTTAAGACCATAGTTCTGTCCATTAAATGGGCTTCGGGCTGGACTAGGTGACAGCTCTTTGGGTACTGCACGCTTAACCTCAACCAATTTACCATTAAGTTCATGAAATGTTTTGTATAGAACTTTATCAACTGCCTCTTCTGAGTCAAAAGTGATAAATCCAAATCCTCTAGGCCTTTGTGTGTTGTGATCATACATCACTACAACATCTGTGATTGTCCCAAATTGATCAAAGTAATTCTTGAAGTCACTCTCGGTGACTGAGGATGCCAAACCTCCAACAAAAATCTTTTTAGTGCGAGCTGGACCTGGAGAGCTCTGCATACTACCATTGTTTCTGGTAATGTGTTGATCATCTCTCGGAACAGCCTTCTTTGCTTCTACCTGGAGATCAAAGGGAAACAGTAAAAATGTTTACATTCGTTTCCCCTAACAGTTAGCAAGTTATCGTAAGTCCTTAAGCAGAAGCTCACTCTAATAACACAGTTTCATTAACTTACTACAAATACAAGTTTTTTGGTAATTGATAAGAAAGTCCAAGAAGAATGAAAAAGGGTCATAGCTAAAATCCTACAACTAAATTTGCTTGCTTGCATTAGCCGTGCTTCTTGTCTACATCTCCATGTACTGTTTCAAAGATTAAATTATTTCCATCATTTCATTTCATGCAACATTTTGATAGTTTGAACTGTCGATTCAGTTCAGCTCATCTCAAGCTAGTAACTTAACCAGTTCAATTTAAAACATATAGAGCCAATCACATTAACTGTGGTAATATTAAACACTGATCAAATTGAATCAATCAAAGGGGAGACTTGGAGCAACGGTAAAGTTGCCTCTGTGTGACATATAGGTCACGCGTTTGAGCTGTGGAGGCGGCCATAAAAATGATTGAATTAGGGTGCATCACATCCTTGGAGTCTGCTAAAGCGGAATTGCTTCATGCACCAGGCTGCCCTATTAGATTGAATCATCAATTTCTTCATTGGCAGTGCTGTTATGTCATTGTTCATGAACTAATAACAGTTTACAAATAACACGAATCATAATCATCGGAAAACATCACAAGTAAAATTTGAAAAGTTAAGACTAAATTATATCATCATAACCATTCTTTTCTGACAAACCATCTGAGAGCCTTCATCATAAATCGTTCAACAGTTTCAGTATCAATAAATCCAAATGAACAAAGTACAGAATATACTCCAGATATTAGGCACATGTAACTTACAGTTCTACCATCAATTATGTGTTTTTCCTTCACAACTCTTTCGGCAACAGAAGGGTCAGCAAAAACAACAAAACCAAAACCACGAGCACGACCAGTGATCCGATCTTTCATGATCACAGCTTCAATCACATCACCAAAAGCTTGGAAATATTCTTTGAGACGATCTTCATTAGTGTCCCAAGAAATTCCACCAACAAACAATTTTCCAGGCTCCATTTCCATTCTACACATCAAAAGGTACCACCACTCATAATCATTAAAATGAAACCAAACATAATCATATCAATAGATCAATACTCCAAAGTGTTAAAAACAACTCTCTTCAAACCGAAAATCGGATCACTAACTTCACAAAGTAAAAAGCATAACAAAGGATCTCAACAACAAACTTACAATTGGATAATTCAAGTTCAACTATTCTAACAACCTTATCAATCACGAATCCATTACTTTACCCCCATCAATACAACAATTCAATATGAAACATCAAAATGCAGATTAAGTAAACATCAAAAAGAAAACTGCATCTAAACAACAGATTCCAATACAACAATAGATCATCTGATCTTCAACAGATCAAAGATCAACACATCCAAAAGCAATAAAGATCAAAACTTTTCGACAAAACATGAACAATAAACCAAGAATCAACAGACCCACAATCCAGAATTCTCTACAAAGCCATAAAGATCAAAACTTTATAACATAAAACATGAAACTATACAGTATAGAACCATAAATCAACACACCCACAAGCCAAAATCCTCAAATAAAGTCAAAAAGATTAAAACTTTAAACATAAAACATGAATCAAAGATTCAATTTTTACCAATAGATGATGAAGAAGGCTACAAGAAGAGAAATGGGTGTAATTCAAGATCGATTAGAGAGGCATATATAGAAACAGGCGCTTGAAAGGCCCTCTCTTTTTCCTCTCTAAACGTTCTAAATTCACCAAAACACAAAAATGGAGTTTTTATTTTTAGCAAAAGAGAGAGGAAGAAGAAGAAGAAGGAGAGGAAAAAGGTAAGAGAGAAAAGAGAGTGTGGTGTAAGAAAGATTGATTTACATCTGAAATGGCCAACACTCTCTATCTCTATATATATATAATTTTTATATATATTTTTTGTATATATTTTTTTGTATATATTGTGAGAGAGAGAGCTCTTTGCCTATCCTCTCTCTTGTGTGCGTGAGAAAATATAGAGACAATGGAAGATGATGATGACTTTTATATTGTTTTATATAAATAGATTTTTGAATTTAGAAATGATTTTTTCCTTAAATGATATCTTTAATTAGAGATATCGAATTTGAGTTTTCAGTATGAAAAGAATCACGTTGAGAGTGTCACCTCCAAATTGGCTAATGTAATGCATGAGTTCGAAATTGTCGGACTCTAATGCGAGTACCAAATGTCGAGTAAGAAAATATGAGTAACACCCTTAACTAGAGAACTCAGATTTGAGTTCTGAGTATGAAAAGAATCATATTGAGAGTGTCGCCTAAAAAAAATGACTCATGTAGTGTATGAATTCGAACTAATTGAATTCCAACTGGCAAACCAAAAAATAAAATTAACCTAACCACACCCTTATCCAAAGATCTCTAATTTGAATTTTGAGTATGAAAAAAATTATGTTGGGAGCATCGCCTTAAATGATCATGCAATGCGTGAATCCAAATTAATCGAAATTTAATGTGAATACTGAATGTGGAGTGAGAAAATATGAGCAACACGCTTAATTAAAAATCTCAGACTTAAGTGATGAGTATGAAAAGAATCATATTAAGAGTGTCGGCCCTAAAAAATAACTCATGTGATACATGAATTTGAATTAATCTGACTCAGCTGACAAACCAAATAAAAAAGAAGAAATTAACTAGACAACAAATATTACCTTGACATTTACTTCTAGTAATTTTTTCTTTCTTTTCATTATTATGGATTTAATTAATTATCAGTTACTTTTGATATTGAGTCCACTGATTGTCAATATTTCAGACAATTTGTCTTACATTCTTATTACTATTTCTTTTTTCCTTTCATATTTTTACCTCTATTTTCTTATTTTCTATATATATATTAATAGGAAACAAATAAGAGAAAATTTTCAACTCCTCTGGTGTGTATCTATATATATATATTTGGTTTTTTGATTCGGTAATAATAAAAACTTATTTATTTTTAACAGTCGTTTTGTAACATTTAGTATTTAAAATTTATTAGTTCAACTAATTTAAATTCGTATTGAATATATTCGCTAAGAACGAAATTTCTAATTTTCAAGGCTTTAATAGAAACATCTCTAATTATGATACCAATCATGCCATCTCTTATGTTATGTAAGAAAACATACTTACTTGATCATATTTCATAAATAATTACCAAAACGGTCATCCCTAAATTACTTGACATAAGTTATGTAGTATCTTGAAAATCTTATCCATTTACAATAATTAATATAATAGTGATTGCTTAAGAACCTTGAGAATTAGCTTCTAAATTAGGCACAAAATGCTTCTTTAACGATTAATCATTTACAAGAGTTACCTTTAAATGGTAAAAATATCAAATTTTAGAAACATAAATAATCAAAATCTCCACCAATTATTTTTTTTTTAATTATATCATCATTGAAAATATAAAAATTCATGTTATTTGTGTAATACCTTATAAAACTCTTCATTTTCTCTTCATTCAAATGTGAAATTCACTTAACTTATTATAAACCTCTTCTTCAAATATTTGCCAATGTGAAAATCAACTAATGGTTATTCTCTTCGATCCGTCCTCAGGGACGTCAAACATATCTCTGTAAAATACTACTAGCAACTTTAGTTATTTTTTTTTAAAAAAAAATCAAGACTTATATTTTTGTGCCCTTTAATTATTAATAAAATGAAATTAATTAATTAAAAAATATTGCAATTATACCAAGCTTCCATTATCCCTTCATGTGGTGGAAAGGCATGAACCGCAACACAGAAAAAATATGGACTAAGTCACATGCTACGTCAAAAACCTTTTTTTAAAACAATAATAATATATATATATAAGTTAAAATATATTAGTAGCATCTATAATACAAAAAAAAAAAACTTTTGCTATGGCAGCGGTCTTTTTACAAAATTATTGAGTTATTTATAAGTTATCTAAGGTTAAGTTTGTATTGTTACTCAAAATTTGACAATAAATCATTTTTGAAACAATTTAAATTTAACCTGCCTCTTTTAAAAAAAACTATAATTGAAGATAGAAGGACCAGTAATACTAATAATTAACGAACCAAGACTAGATTTTAAATATACAGATATATGACAAAAAGCTATAATATTTAAAGATGAAATGGCTTTGATACTGCGTTTGGAATAAGATAACAATTTTATTTATTTAACATGAAAACTCTCTTATTTATCTCAACTTTTTGAATTAAAAAATGTGAAGAAAGTGGGAAATGTGTGTTGGACAGATTGGATTCCTTGTTTGTCTGTTCATCTAAAAAAGGAATAAAAACAGGTAGACTTATATTTATCAAAATACACAAAAAAAGAATATTATAGTCATATTTATATTATATATATGAGTACTAATTATTTGTATATGTATATATTTTTAAGAAAACTCAAAATGACAACTAATTTACAGTAACTTACCAACCGTCCCTTCATTTTAGTGACAACTTTTTTTTTTTTTTTAAAAAAGAAATAAAATTCTTAGTATCGTTAAGACTTTCTAATCTTACAAGTCAACAACTATTTTAGGCAATTGGTTGTTATTGTCGAGAATTGTGGTGAAATCGTAAATACTCTTCTAACATGATCTTTGATAATGAATAATTATATTTTAATAGTTTTATTACTTTTTAAATATATCATATATGAGAATTGAGAAGTACTCGGATGAATTGCCTTCGAAGAATATGACTTAATGCCTAATGATTAATAAAGTGATTGAGAATAATGAGGTCTTAAGTTCAAATTGCGTTCTAGCTTTGATGGTCAGGGTTATCTGATACATATCGGCGTAAAAGATTACATATATTCCGTAAAATTAATTGAAATACGTGTAGACTGACTTGGACACTACCCCTCACATTTTCAATTGCTAGATAGTTATTGATAAAATATATTTACAAAATACTCTAGAAAAAAAGAAGATTACTGGAAGCAAAGATGGTTAAATTTTAAGGTTCTTTAAATAGTTTTTCCCTTTCTATTAAATTAAGAAAATTGAGATGTCATTAAGGATTATCGTGGTGGAACGTTAAGTATATTTTTATCCTTAATAGAAAGCTTGAATATGAAATTTGGAAATAAAATCAATAAAACGTTGTATTTCTTGAATAAGATTTTTTCGACACAAATCTAAATGAGGTGGAGATTAAGGTTGTACAGTAATTTCTTAGATAATGTCTTGGTGACCAAGAATGTACCGCAATTTATGCACTTTGTTTTTCTTTTTCTTTTTTTTCTTTCCTTTTATAGGGTTAGAAAAAATTAGGGTTAAATCATATGCGGCTTTTGTTCGCATATTTCACTTAGACACCTTAAATTAGACTTGTACCTATTGAATACTCTAATCTTAACAAATATATACCTATTTAATATAAAATAACAATCAGTTAAAATATTAAGATGCGTGTAATTCAAACGCTTATACATAATAAACATACCAATAAAATGATGACACGTGGCGTTGAATTCACCTTTTAAAAAAGATCTATTTAAATAATTCAAAATGTTTTTTTAAGAAATTAAAATTTATTATTTTGAATTACCCTCCCCACCCCCACGTCTTCTTCTTCAAACCCATATCCCCTCTTTCATTGCCCTTCTATTGGCGCCGGCACCAGCAGCCCAGTAAACCATCATCCGACCTCTTTCTTCTCCTCCATTGATCAACTCACATCTCTCTTTCCTCCAATTGAATCTTATTCCTTTCATCAGCGTCGGCAATACACCATCCACCCAAGCTAAATACCTATTCTTTTTCATTTTAATAGCATCAAATCCTTTTATTCATTGTCTTTATCTACTTCCCATTTGTAATCATTTATCACAATTATAACAGATAATAACAAACTTTTGTTCGAAAAAATTAATTCATATTTATTTTATCGAATTAAATGGAGTTTTGCCGGAATATTGAATATGCAGATCTACATAAAAAAAAAAAGAAGGGAAAAAGCAGAAGAAGAATTGGAGACGGTAAGAGAAATATCTAGGTGGAAGGGGGTGGGGTGGGACATGTATGTGTAAAAAAGGATAATGGAAATGGTAGATAAAAATGGCAGAGGGAGCGAAATATTGGGTTGGGAAGAAAACTTCCTTTTCAAAAGAAATTATTTTTTTCCTTTTTTATTAATTTTGTATATAAGTTAGTAAAAAAAGAAAAAAAATTATTTTCAATAGTTTTACGTGTCAGCATGTTGTGTCTAATAGGAATGACTTTTGAACAAATAAAGTGTTCAATAGAAACAAAGATATGTTGAGGTGTTCAAATAAAATCTGCAACAACTTTAAGGGGCAACATATGACTTAAGCCAAAAAATTAATTATTGTTGTGCCCAAGAAAGAATTTTGGTTATTTGCCTTTGCCTTTTTAAAATTCTTTTTGAGCTATATTACTTATTATAACTGATTTTTGTTAATTTATTTTTGAAGCATTTGTTTAAAATATCCATTACAATAATACTAAAAATCGTGATCACAATTATACAATTCGACCAAATTATACTAACATCAAAAAATAGTATAGTGTATAAAATATTTCGTGTTCACATAAAATTCATAAAAGGACTGCATCTCAAGAAGTGTAATATATACAATATATCATTATATAAACATCAACAATTATTCTCACAACTAGAATTTGTAGCTTAACAATCACATGAAAATTATACATTCAATAATAAATTAACATAAAACTTCATTTTTAGAGGGTATAAAAAGTATAACAACTTTGATATTTGTGCTTTATACTTTCGAAAACAACTTGGAAATGTTTAATAAAATATCTACCTAAAAAACTACTCTATATAATATGTTTGTGCTTCCATTAAATTTTTTATCTTTAATTAGGACGAATTAATTATGATGGTATGAATATATTTCTTTCACTTTTAATCATAAATCTTGAGTCTAAACTTACATATAAAATATTTTAATAAAAAAATACTAAATCTTATACGATACAAATCCAAATTAAGGCGGAGAAATTTGCCAACCGTTGATCAATGCATCATTATATGGCTTTTGGACACAATTATATTTACTGAATGAATGATTATATCACATGCAAAAGCTAATAATATATATCACTCACTACAAACATTTCATAAAAATCATTTATCTTTCCACAAGCTGCTTTGAGAATTTAAAGTTTAAGTCAAAATCTCCTCGAGTCGAGAGTCTATCAAAAATAATATTTTTATAATTTAAGATAAGAATAAAGTTTACACATATTTACTCCTCGAATATGTATTGTATGTATTTATTAAAATTAGAATAAATACATATTCTTTATAGTTTTTATTGTTCTATATATTTCTATTTCATAATTTAAAATATCATGTTCGTTTTCTTTTTCTTTGATTGAACTAAAACTATTGGATAGAGTTCGAATCCGATACGTGACGTACGCTTAATTTGCACGTCGTGTATTGTGATCTTATCATTAAATCAAAGCTCTACGACCTATTACTATTCACCATTAACATAATTAGGTATTTTGATTTAGCGTGCTTTCATAGAGAGATTAATTTCATTAATTATTTCATTCCGTTATCATCAATAATTAATATTAACTTGTGACACTATTGAGTGGAGGAGTGTCTTGCGATCAAGAAATTCCTAATTTTCTATTTTGGAGTCGCTAATGTTACATCTTTTTATGATAAACAATCCAATTTGCTAGTTCCTTATTATAATTGGTAACAAATACAAATTATTCTTAATTAATGCTATAATATTGTTGATAAAAACAATTATCAAAATGATCATATTAAATTTAGATGATGTATAATCAAAATACAAAATCCACCCTTTACAATATACAATTGGTAGGTAAGTTTGGTACCTCTGGTTACTAGTGGTAGCTCACATAAATCTCTGAAATCGAGTTGCGCGAAAATTGATCCGAATAAAAATTTGGTAGGTAAGTTGTATTTTGCATCCTTGTTGGTTCCATCTTCCCTCCAAGAACCTAAAACCCTTAAAACCCTGCCCCCTTTTCTCATGTCATAAACTCTTATCATCATTTGGACTCAATTTCCCATGAAATCATACCTACAAATAGTCTTTGTGTGATTAAATTTTGAAGAATTTCAGCCCAAAAGAATCAATTTTTATGTTACCATTATCAAGAATGAAATCACTCCTTTCCCCAGTACTTTCAAGACCTACCACCATGTTTGTATGCAGGAGCTATGGGGTTCTTAGTATTTTCAAGAACCATAATTCTGCTCAAACAATGAACCCCATGAGTAAAGTTTCTTCCTTTAGGTGTTCTACTGTGCAAAACCATAATCAAATTCGGGTCTTGAATAGTGAAGCATCGGGTTCGGGTTCGAGTTCTGGTTCTGGTGAGGTTCATGTGATTGTGGGTCCTATGTTTGCGGGTAAAACTACTACTCTTTTGAAGAGGATTAAGTCTGAAAGAAGCAATGGCAGGTTAGTTTTCTCAATCTGTTTCTCATTTGGTTGTGTAATGAAGTGTTATGCATATTTAAAGTTCAAATCTTTTTAAACTATTCACCTGTTGGAGTAGAAATATTTTTTGGTAGTTTCTTGTTCTTCGATTTTGGTTATCACCTGTGTTTGTTTGTGCTTGGTTGTCGCTTTATTTTGTTGTTGCTGCTGTTCTTTCTTCTGTATGTTGTGTACTGTTTTCCATTTCACATTATTTCGATGTTGTTACTGTTCTTTTAAGCCAAAGGTCTATCGGGAACAACTTGGGGGTAGGGTTAAGGTCAGCGTACACTCTACCTTACCCATACTCCGCTTGTGGGATTTACACGGGGTATGATGTTGTTGGGGTAGAAAGTGTGCCTCAGCTGTTTTTTTGGGCCATCCTATCAATAAACCGGTATCTGTTTGGTTTCCTCTCTTGAGGATTATCTACTTAGCTACTTACTTTATAGTGTCTTATACCTACACAAGCTTTGTAGAACTTATATAAGTAGGACTTTTGGCTAAATCTCAAGACTATGATGCACTATATAGACCTTAAAATGAAACATGGAAGATGATGCATTGAGTCCAATGATTGTAAGTGTTTTTTTTCTTGCCTCGGAGTTTGTTTTGGTCAATAGCTTAACAGTGGCAGGGAGAGAATGGTATGGTATTCAGTAACATAACAAATCATCTTTTCAGCAGCGTGTTGCCATATTGTGCTATTTTTATCAAAGACCAACTTTCTGGGTGATGGTTTATTTGGTTGAATCAACTGTAAAGATATCTTTCATGAGTTTAAGAACATAGTTGGGCAAGAGTTCAACGTGAAAGTCCCGACTTAGTCATTTATATCATCTCCAGTGAGGGTGCTCTTTTCTTAGTTCGATTTCACACTTAGGCGTTCAAATAAGCAACTTGTTGGTACTTGTTAAAAGAAAAACCAAGTTGTTGCAGCACTAAATTCAATTGCTCCAAGGCACCAAGTGTCCTTTCTGCTATTTAGACTTGTTTTCTCCGCAGTTCTAGTTGTTAAAAGTTTAGGAATTTTTCTTGTTACTCAACCTTTCATCTTTCTCATTGAATGATTGTGCCT
This sequence comes from Solanum chiquidenum, assembly GCA_029582725.1. Lineage (NCBI taxonomy): Eukaryota > Viridiplantae > Streptophyta > Magnoliopsida > Solanales > Solanaceae > Solanum > Solanum chiquidenum. The sequence goes on along the minus strand of JAJOOS010018323.1, from coordinate 13,708 downwards.
TTCTTCTGAATTTTGTTGTTCTTGAATCAGCTTTTTTCTGTTCCCTTTCCTTTCTTCCCTGGGGTGTTGAAATCTCCATGCTCTTTGGCTCGCTCATGTAGAGGAAGTAAAAGTTGGACCATGTTATTCCGATGACATTTGAATTGAAATCATGATTGGTAATATTCCCAGTTTTCAGGCCAATGGCGTAAAGAATTCCCTCTATTTGGATGAGACAATAAAAGGTCTCTGTTTCTCAGGAAGGGTGGCTGAAGCAGTTGGAATATTGTGCCGCTCTGGTGTACAGGTGGAGGCAGAAACTTATTCCCTTGTTTTGCAAGAGTGCATTTTCCGCCAAGCGTATAAGAAAGGGAAAAGAGTCCATTGGCAAATGATAACTGTCGGCTTTGTTCCAAATGAATATCTGACTGTTAAGTTGTTAATTTTGTATGCAAAAGCAGGAGACTTGGATACATCACACATTATATTTGATAAGTTGCAATTCAAAAGCTTGGTTTCGTGGAACGCTATGATTGCTGGGTATGTGCAGAAGGGCATGGAGGAAGTAGGCCTGAGTCTGTACCATGATATGAAACAGAGAGATGTACTTCCAGATCAGTATACCTTTTCATCAGTCTTTAGAGCCTGTGCCTCTTTAGCTGTCCTGGAGCAGGGCAAGCAAGCACATGCTTTGTTGATTAAAACCCAAATTAGTGGAAATATTGTAGTTAATAGTGCGCTTATGGACATGTATTTCAAGTGTAGTTCTCCATCTGATGGCTATCTCGTGTTTAGTAAGTCCTTGGAAAGGAATGTGATAACATGGACTGCTCTGATATCAGGGTATGGACAAAATGGAAGAATAAAAGATGTTCTGGAATCATTTCATAGGATGATAGATGAAGGATATAGGCCAAACCATGTTACGTTTCTTGCAGTTCTTTCTGCTTGTAGCCATGGAGGTCTGGTAGATAGAGGTAAGGAGTATTTTTCATCTATGATGAGAGATTATGGGCTTCAACCGAGAGGAAAGCACTATGCAGCTATTGTGGATCTTCTAGGCCGTTCTGGAAGATTACAAGAGGCTCATGAGTTTGTCAAAAACTCATGTTGTGAGGAGCACCCAGTATTATGGGGCGCTTTACTTGGGGCTTGTAAGATTCATGGTGATATCGAGATGGTAAAACTTGCTGCTAGAAATTTCTTCGACTTGGAGCCTGAGAATGCAGGCAAATATGTTGTCTTGTCTAATGCTTATGCTTCTTTTGGTTTGTGGAACAATGTTGCGGAGATAAGGAGACTGATGAAAGACTCGGGGGTGAAAAAGAAGCCTGGTTATAGTATGATTGAGGTTCAAAGACAAGCACATTTCTTCTTTATGGAACATAATGCTCATGAACAGACTGCTGAGATATATAGATTGGTCAAAGATATGGCAGGTATCTTAAAAGATGCTGGCGATGTTCAAGATTTACTGAGTTAAAGAGAAAGGAAAAACGACAATATAAATGACCATTTGATTGAATCCTCAGCCACTTAGCTGCAAAGAGTCTTATTAAACGGGCAATTTGCTGTATCTCGAAAGTGCCATGCATGTTACACTCCAGCTGTATGCTCGTATCCTTTTAAGCTAAAAAAGTGGAAACACATTCAAACATAGAAAGAGAAACAGGCTTCAGCCTTTGTGCTACAAGTCGGGAGTGCACTTTCCAGACACAAGCCATGCTTTCCTGGAATTTGTGATCCTTCGACAGAAATCTTCTGTGGAGATGCCATTTGCCTTTGAATGCAAAAATTGGATTGCGATCTCCCCACAGTTTCAACTGTTAGTTTGGCAAGCAGAGGCTTGCTATTTGCTTCTATGAGGAATATGTATGTGAACAAACAGATAAATTGCCTTATTACCAAGTAATGTGATGGCCTCGGTTTATTGGATGTAATTCTTAATAAAATAAGTTTACCATTGAAAACATATTCTCTTACGGTCATCTTTTACTATATTGCAGTAACAGCGGAGTTGAGTAGTTTCCAATAAAATGCTTAAAAAGCCATACCTCATCATAATTTAAACCTATAACAAATGAGTTTATTTCTTCTACGATACTATATACTAACCAATGCTGCCATGGATTGATGAATTTCGGGCATTCTAGGAAATCTATTTGTATTTATTTTCTTATGCTATATTGCTATGTCTGGTGGTCAAGCAGATTATTCTATGCTGTTGCCAAAATATGTTTAGGCAATGCATTTATAAGTGTTGGTAGTGTTTGAAAAGATTTTAGAATCTTTACCAACCTATGAATGTTACTCTGGAACTGCATAATTCCATCTACCTGGCACATCAAGAGCTGCAATTGTGTGAACAAGCATAAAAAAGTGGGTGGAAATTAATGTGTTCATATAGTGGAAATATTAATGACTACTTCTCGGATAAATCAGGATAAGCAAGTCCTTTAACGGTTTACTTTTTTGTGTTAAGACTATGCAATCCTTATTTTAATTGCAGTTGCAGTTGAACACAAAAATAAACTTGAGTGTTCAGTTCCTTCCCAGTTGAACAGCAGTTTGTGTACAGATCAATCTCGTGTGGCCAGCCGCGCAGAGAAGTAGAACCAGCATATTCTGTTTCCTTTTGTTCAATTGATGGAATCATTCCGAAGGAGATTGGTCCTATCTTGTTTGGATAACCATATAATACATTTTGTTCTGCCCCCAAGGCTTAGCTCAAGTGGCAAAAGGTGGAGGATTTGTGGCTCAGGTCGCAGGTTCAAGCCCCACACCATGCAAAGCGAATCCTGGTATTTAAGTGGAGAAGGGTAGAGGGGCGGGCCCATTATCCACCGAGTTTAGAAGGCTGTGATTGGTCCAAAGGGCGGGTCACCGACGGATTTCTCGGTTATCAAACAAAAATAATACATTTTGTTCTGACTTCTGTGCTTGTTCCTATGATTCTTTACATCAAAATTTAGGAAGTTACTAATTACCTTGAAGATATCAAAAGTTTGATAATATAATTATGGACATATAATTTGGATTCATAAAGCATGCTAACTTCTGAGTTTTGAAGTGCTGCTTGAACTTTGATGATTTTGATAGATATTTAAGGCTTCCTGATGTTCTCATATCATTGTCTGATTTAGCTTTTGTGCTATTTCCCCTCTCTGCAGAAGTGTAGCAATTTTAAAGTCAGACAAGGATACAAGATATGGGTTGGATTCCATTGTGACACATGATGGAGACAGATTGCCGTGCTGGCCTTTAGCTAATCTATCATCCTTTAAACAGAGATGTGGTCCTGAAGTATACAGTAAGGTAACACTTCGATGGGAAGCTATTGAGATATGAATATATTAGATGATAGTCAGGGTGCTAGCAGCCTATCTGTGTTAGCAACAGAAAATATTCTCCAAAATATAGGGCAAAGAAGTCTATTTTTGAGTGCGTTCTTCCGAAATTTTTAAATTTGACGGGTTAAATTTTAATTCTTGAGAAGTTAGGGGTTCCACCCCTCCAAATCTACCCCTAGTTGTGAGGGGAAATGATATAATCATGAAACACTCTTTTGTAAGTTTGGTCACTGAACTTTCTTTGCTAGTATGCACTCTTTTGTAAGTTGGCCACTGAACTTTCTTTGATAGTATGTAACAATACTGTATTATGACTTTTATCATTACTCATATTTCTTTGTATAAGTGACTACCTGTTTTTGTGACTGTTACGTGGTTTCAGTTAGAGGTCATTGGCATTGACGAAGCTCAGTTTTTTGAGGATCTATATGATTTCTGTAAGGAAGTTGCTGATCATGATGGCAAGGTTGTGATAGTTGCTGGGTTAGATGGTGACTATCTAAGGTACTACTTCCGTTTAGTCTCCGTGCGCTCTAATGTACTAATAATTGATACATATTTTTGCGAGAAAGAGATATTCTGCTTATTCTTCCGAATATTTCTTATGTACTGAATGTGATTCTCTGTTGCAAAAACTCGTGTACTAATCTGTATTGGATCATATTTTGGATTTTGCAGAAGGAGCTTTGGTTCAGTCCTTGACATAATACCAATTGCTGATTCCGTGACCAAACTTACTGCCCGATGTGAACTTTGTGGTGAACGTGCTTCTTTCACATTGAGGAAGACAGAGGAGACGAGAACGGAGTTGATTGCAGGAGCAGAAGTATATATGCCCGTGTGCCGCAAGCATTATGTGAGTGGACAAGTAGTCAAAGAGGCTGCTAGAAGTGTTCTGGAGTCTCAGAAAGTTGAATGCAGCTCTATTTTGTAATGTCTCAGCTCCAAGTACACAGGCCATTGTCTTAGAAATATTAACCAACTATTGTACTTCCAAGTTCCAAGTCTGTCAACTGGCCAAGCCTTTCTGCTGGTGGAAGGTTGCTAGTAGAATTATCGAGGTGCGAGCAAGCTGGCTCGAACACCATAGTTGTAAAAGAAAAATATTATTGTACTTTCAAGTCATATTTTGGGGGGAGTTGCTCCCTCAAAGTGATGAAGATGAAATGGTGTTAGTCTATGATTATTCTAGCATATTTGATTTCCTTAAGTAATGAATACACTTTTGAATCCTAAGAAATAAAATTCTTGCCTCAAACACAAACTATAGAAATATCCCAAATGTAACAACATAGCATATCCCAAATGTAAAAAAGCAAAGATATCTTGAATCAACAAGTACAAAGTGTCTCAAGTAACAAGATAGTTGATCGTTGAGATCACATGTTTCCCAGGTTTGGTGTCAACAAGATCCGAGCTATGTGCCATTAAAACTCTTACTAGATCTTGATTGCGCGCTTCCTGTCCATGCATTTGTCGATATAGACACAAATAAATCGTTAACAATATTTTGCTATAGCAGCCAAAAAATATCCCCACAAACAACGGGTTATTAAAGGACATGATACTTAGTATAGTGCAACGCTTTCTGAATCACATAATTGCCATAAAAATGTTTGGCAAGTTGAACTATTGCTTTTGCATCCTTTAGAAGAACATCAACAACTGAAATTGTTCCAGCGTTTGATGACTCTAAGCATTTTCCAACAACACGGTTACCAGTTCTTTTGAAAGCTAGTTGAATGTACTCCTTCTCCAGTTGACTGCACACCTTATTTGAAATATCTATGTCCTCGAGTGTAAGAATATGCTGCACAACATAGTTCCTGTTGTGTAACAAGAACACGCTCATTAGCAAAAAAAAGAAGAAGAGATGATTGGCAATAGATGGTAGAAACTAGTATATGTTATTACTTACCCCAAAGGATGATGAGCAAAGTAAGCTGAATGGTTAACGATTCTTTCAAGTAATTCCTTTCTGAGGAGGTTGGTGATATGATCAATGGAGACATCCAAATATATACATCCATTCACATTTGTAGCCAAATCTCTAAAACAACTAATAACCCCCTATACAAAACCTGAAAATCATTTAGCAAATTCAATAAGTGAGCATTCAATATACCTTATTGCTAAAAGATATGAAAAACAACCAAAATTTGTAATAATTTTACCTCATTCTGCTTCTCATTCAACACGCGAAAACACTTTTCAACAATGTGTCTTCCTACTCGATGAATCATTAGTGCAAATAACTTCAAAGACAATTTTGGAGCACATTTTGGCCAATGATGACTTCTTTTAAGGCTTACAATTGACATTTCAATCGACATTGTACTTTCAAGTCATATTTTGGGGAGGGTTGCTCCTCAAAGTGATGAAAATGAAATGGTTAGTCTATGATTATTCTAGCATATTTATTTTCCTCAATGAATACACTATTTTGAATCCTAAGGAATAAAATTCTTGTCTCAAACACAAACTATAGAAATATCCCAAATGTAACAACATAGTCCGTTTACGTAGACATTACCCTACACCTTGAGAGGTAGAATGTCCTTAGGCAGGAAAAAATTACCTGACATGTTGGCAACTCCATTTGCATCTCCAGTTATTGTTTGATCTAGCATTTGAAGAAGTTTTAGACCTCTCGCTCAAGAAATATCCCAAATGTAAAAACACAAACATAGGTAATTGGACAACACTGCTACCAATTCTTTTGAAGGCTAGTGCAAAGTACTCCTTCTCAAGTTGTCTGAACATCTTATTCGAAATCTCTATATCCCGAGTTTAAAAACATGTTGCACAATATATTTACTGTTATGTAACAAGAACACAGACATATTCTTAAAAATAAACCAGAAACTAACCAAAAATAGCAAAAAATTGATAGTTAGATTCTACATAAGTCCATTCCGGACCTTAGTTAAAGTCAAAGGGCAAATACGAGACGATTTGCAATGGAGGATGGAAACTATATGTTATTATTTACCCCAGGATCACGGGCAAAGTAACCTCACAGATTTACAATTTTTCAAGTAGTTCCTTTCTGAGAGGGTTAGTGATATGATCGATGCAAATATCTAAAATATACCTCCATTTTCATAATTTGTAGCCAAATGTCATGAGAGGGGGAAGAAAGTAGAGTTGTGGAGAGGTTTGCGTAAGACTCTAGAATTTCCTAGAATACCTTAGAATATATCTTAGAAGGCTTTAAAATTCTCTAGTGTAATAGAGAATTCTAGAAGAGAGACGGAGGGTGTTTGGATTGGCTTAAAAGTTGGTCAAACCGACTTTTGGTAATGTTTGACAAATATAAAAAATAACTTAAAATAAATAAAAAATGACTTAAAATAAGTTAGGAAATGTCTGACAAGGTAAAAAATGACTTAAAATAAATTTAAAGGACTTAAAATAAGTTAAAAATCAAAAGTAGGTCTCCCATGCTTTTTATTTTTTGACTTAAAAGTCGTTTCAGTTTGACTTTTTATTTTTGACTTAAAAGTTACTTTTTTTTAAGTCAATCCAAACGTGTTATAAATTGGAAATAAGTAGCGACTTGTATAATTTTTTTTTTTTTTACACTTTGACTCCTAAGTGTGTAGTATAAATAGATGGGACATTTATTTGCAACTCAACCAAGCAACTGGCAAGTTGTAAAGCAATGACTTTCGTGTGCCTAGCGCTAGTAGAAGCTAAATACGTGACAATGTGTATACGAGGGAGAGATCAACGCTGCTTGCACCACCAGTGTCAGGCTGGATGGTGGAAAGAAGAACAACAATGCTCGATCCTACCAAGCGAAGCGCTAACATCTCACTGACTAGCTTTGACCACTGAAGCAAGTGACGATGAACGTGATGAGGAGCCCATTGATGTCACGCCCGGGTAGAGTGGATCGCGAGGATTGAAAGAAAAAATTCATAATGTTGTGAACTTTATACTTGCTTGCATTGTTGAGTTTGTAATAATAAGCCCAAATATTTGAAAAACTTGTTGATGGCCATTGAAGTGTTGATGAAAATTTTGAATCAGTAGTTTCATCTTAAATTTTCTTCCAAATTAATATCTTGAAAAGAAAGAAGAAAATCTTCATCATCCCTTGGAGATTTCTTGTTTGATTTCACTATCACAAAGAGAGAAAATGAAAACTTTTTTTTATTACTAATATTTTCCTAAAATGGAAACATTGGAAATTTGTAGTCAATTCGAGGTAAAATAAAACCTTTTATTTGTTGGAAATTAAATTTTTGAGGAACTATGTTATTAACATTAATTATGATACAAGAATATACATTTATACTAAGCAAAAAAGTTATTCATCTCAATGGGTAAAAATTAAAGACAAACACAAAATATAAACAAAAATATTATCTATCCGGCTTAAAAAAATAAATTGTGAGCACACTTAAACAATACAACACAAATATATTTTACCCGCCTAGTAAAATTTGCAAAATAAAAATTACCAAACTATATTACAATAACACAAATATATCTAGTTTTATGCATGTTATAGAGACTTTCTAATCAAGACTCTGCTAAAAAAAGTGAAGTAAATTTTTTCTATTTTTTATTAAGGAAAATTTAAATTAATTTGACACATTTTTAATTATATTTTAGCAAATTCAAATTTTAAATAATTGTTAAAAAAGAAATCACAATCAAACAAGGTGACTTTGTTTGTACGTAATGTAGTAGGAGTTGTACCTATAAATACCCAAATCTTCAATTTTTGCGGGTAAAGTTGATCTGTTTCGTTCCTTGGAAACCCTAACAATGGCGAAACCTCCCCCTCATGCCCCTTGTCCAGATTGCAATGGAGGAGATGCTCCTTGTCATCCTTGTTCAGATTGCGGTGGATGTATTCACAATCAATTTTTGGAATCTGAATTAGAAAAATGGTATCAGAATCGAGTTTTGGAAGATGAACTACATGCTTGTGACGTTACAATAGAAGATCTTAGGTTCACAACAGAAATGCTTCGGCTTCAGAGGTACTGTGATTAATTCCTTGTTATTATTGTTGTTGAATGTTTGGTTTACTTCAATTTCGTCTCAACTGTAACTCGTCGCTTTGGAGGTGTCTGATTATTAACAAGTTGAGTTGTATAGATGATTTCCTACTTGAGGCCAAGTTTTGAGTGTTATGCTTTTTTTTTTTCCATCTCGTGTACGTATCTACATTGGAGCTCAACTAAATCAAAAATCATACTAGGCATTGGGGTCAAAGAGTAACTCCATACTCAAGGAACTCGAATCTGAGAAGGACCATGCGCGAAAAATAAATTTTTGACATCAATTTTACGCAATTTCATTAAAAAATAACAACAGTGGATTGAGTGCGTTTTCTACTGCTTCTTTTCTTAGTTTGGATTTGTTTATGTTTTTGTTAAATGGACGTTCGCCCTAACTCGCATCCCAAAAGCTATATTTTGTAATATATTATTTTATACAAAGGAGACATAACAGGTTGATTGAGTGCGTTTTCTACTGTTTTTTTCCTTAATTTAGATTTTTTAAAAGTTTTTGTTAAATGGATGTTGGGCCTAACTCGTATCCCAAAAGCTAGCTCAAAGGGAAGAGAATTTCCTATGCCATGGATCCTCGGGATCTTGTACTAGTTCTATGGGGGACATTTCTTTTGTCATTTTTCAGTCGGAATAACATTTTGACCTTGTTTGTCCCTATCTTTATTGTATAGAGAAATTGAGCGTCAAGACAGAGAAATTGAGCGTCAAGACAGAGAATGGGCTTATCTGGTTACTGAATTTGCTAAGAACGTGCCTTGTGAAATAGACAAGAAGGAGCTTGCTGAAATAGCTAAGAGGCCCTGTTCTAAGGAAAACGGGAAGCAGGTTCAAGAAATAGTTAAGAAGCATTTTCCTGAAATAGCAGCAGCCACCATGAAATCATAGGAGCACAATGACGTTCATCATCAGGTTCGATCTTCCTCTCAATTCATTGATAACAAAATTCATGTGCCTTTCATTGTTTCCGTTCTGTACAATTTTTGTTATCAAAATTGTATTTTTATGATGTGTATACTAAGAGGAATTATGTGGTTGTGAGTTATGTTTTCCTTCATAGTTTCAGAAATAATCACGTGAGAGCACAAACACACAAATGGATATTCATATTATGCATCTGGATATCCAGTTTTCCAAAATTTTAGTGGATAATATTCATATTTGATCCATCTTTAAAAGTCAGTTATATAACCCATATCTAATAGGTCGAATTGGATAGTTACTTGTTTTTTAACCGTTGTGTCTACTAGGTCGGATTGAAAACTTCCTTTGAATGTTTGGTCAGTTTTCATGGTGACAACTCTCTAGTTTCTCTATTGAAACTAAGGTGTTCAGTTCCCTTCCTCTTAAAAAAAGTGTATTTTTGTTTTCGGAGTTCATTAAATCAGCTGAAATTGAAACTTGATGTGCTTAACATTGTTCGCTAAATGTGGTGTGTTGGTTTAGGTGTTGGTCGGTTTGATGGTAACGACTCTCTGGTGTCTCTACGATTCTTGCTTAAATAGTTAAATTCCATATTGTTCTGATGGTTGTAGACATATCAAGAATACTTGGAGATTTTTGATATTTGTTGGTAACATAGTTTAATGCATACATAGGCCTATCTTTACTTATCTTTTTCCTTTGCTGAATTAACCCTATTACGAATGCCATTTTAAGCATGATACTGATTTTCTTTTTGTTGCAATTTTCTGAAACAGGCAAGTCGTTGAAACGAAGCCTGCAGAATTCAAATTTTTTTCATTGATAGTACATTAGTTAGAGCATTGAGGTAGCAGTAAAAGTTCAGGAAGAACAATGAATTTACAACTTACTACTAAGTTTACTTCTCTTTGTGACTTGTAAAGACTGCTACTCTACTAGTATGTTGTCTTCTTACCAATGGTTAATGCAATCTTTGTGTGTTTTTTTCTTTATTTGTCGAATTCATTTAGTGAAAATTCTAGCTTTTATCACTGGGTTGCAATAGCATAAATAGTTGTGGATGTTTGCTTCATGTCTTTGGCCCCTGGTCATGATCGTAGAGTGCACACAAACCTAAGAAAATAATTATGTAATAACTTCTCTTGGCATTTGATTCTAATGTACTATACCAAGAAAAGATCAACATTAACAAACAAAAAACTGCAGTTTAATCCTTAATGTTATTACCAACAACAACAATGCAGCTAATATAATGAGAAAACAATCTTCAATTTGAATTAAGCGCTCGTGCTAGACGCTTAATGTCAATTAACCTTATGCCTCGTCGCGATCTACCTGAATATCACTTAAAATTCAGCGCGATAGAAAGACAACGAAAAAGAAAAGGACATGACAAGTATGTGTTAGAAACTTACTCTCTGCATTCACATTGTCCTTGGTCCCAATTTCTTGATTGTTACTTGAAAAAGAATTCAATAATCTAGCAAGATGTCTTATTTGATATAAAGGCATAATGTTTTGACTTCTCTGTACTTTATACCTCATTTCTTCAACTCCTATTCAATTACAAAAGAAAAAAAAGATGAATCTTTCCAATAAAGGGAGTAATGAAATAGTGTTACCAGTGTTTTTCAAAGGTAAAAAGGGCATCCATCACATGATAGTCAGAGTTATCGGGGTACCTATGCTGATGGAAGATAGTAGGTCGGTGTAAACAAATTGGTCCAGACACCACCTAACCAAAAATGTACTTATACTTTATGTCGCTCAGACTCTCCAAAATGTTTTGGAGGATTAGAGTCTGAGCAAATTAACCAGTATAATAGTAGAGGCGCGCCCTCAAACACCACTGTTATAGTATAAGTTCATATGTCTAAATTATACAAAATATACCTTGGTGCAATGTACTTGATGCATCTTCTTGTGATTTATACAATTCAGGATGAAATGTAGCATCAGATAACTGAACCCCAAGTCCAGAAACAGGGACAATTGCTTGATTTTCGTCTTCATTAGAGTATCCTGCAACGACCAAAGATGAATCCAGGATTTAAACTATATGCGTTCAGAATTTTATAACAATGTGTTGATCAAGTCCTAATAACAGAGTGGATTTCATAACACTTGGAGATGGTAAAACTTGCTGCTAGAAATTTCTTCGACTTGGAGCCTGAGAATGCAGGCAAATATGTTGTCTTGTCTAATGCTTATGCTTCTTTTGGTTTGTGGAACAATGTTGCGGAGATAAGGAGACTGATGAAAGACTCGGGGGTGAAAAAGGAGCCTGGTTATAGTATGATTGAGGTTCAAAGACAAGCACATTTCTTCTTTATGGAACATAATGCTCATGAACAGACTGCTGAGATATATAAATTGGTCAAAGATATGGCAGGTATCTTAAAAGACGCTGACGATGTTCAAGATTTACTGAGTTAAAGGGAAAGGACAAACGACAATATAGGATGAACATTTGATTGAATCCTCAGCCACTTATCTGCAAAAAGTCATATTAAACAGGCAATTTGCTGTATCTCGAAAAGTGCGATGCATGTTACACTCCAGCTGTATGCTCGTATCCTTTTAAGCTATAAAAGTGGAAACACTAACATTCAAACATAGAAAGAGAACCAGGCTTCAGCCTTTGTGCTACAAGTCGGGAATGCACTTTCCAGACACATGCCATGCTTTCCTGGAATTTGTTATCCTTTGACAAAAATCTTCTGTGGAGATGCCATTTGCCTTTGAATGCAAATATTGGATTGCGAGTTTAAACTGTTAGTTTGGCAAGCAGGGGCTTGCTATTTGCTTCTATGAGGAACATGTATGTGAACAAACAGATAAATTGCCTGATTACCAAGTAATGATGGCCTTGGTTTATTGGATGCGATTCTTAATAAAATAAGTTTACCATTGAAAACATATTCTCTTAAGGTCATTTTTTACTATATTGCAGTAACAGTGGAGTTGAGTAGTTTCCAATAAAATGCTTAAAAAGCCATACCTCATCATAATTTGAACCTATAGCAGTTGAGTTTATCTCTTCTACGATACTATATACTAACCAATGCTGCCACGGATTGATGAATTTTGGGCATTGCAGGAAATCTATTTGTATTTATTTTCTTATGCTATATTGCTATGTCTGGTGGTCAAGCAGATCATTCTATGCTGTTGCCAAAATACATTTAGGCAATGCATTTATTATTGTTGCTAGTGTTTGAAAAGATGTTAGAATCTTTACCAACCTATGAATGTTACTCTGGAAATGACATAATTCCATCTACCTGGCACATCAAGAGCTGCAATTGTGTGAACAAGCATAAAAAAGTGGGTGGAAAAAAGCACAACAATGCTCGATCCTGCACCAAGCAAAGCGCTAACATCTCACTGATCGACCAACTTTGACCACCGAAGCAAGTGACGATGAACGTGATGAGGAGCCCATTGATGTCACGCTCGGGTAGAGTGGATCCGGAGGGGTAAAACTTACCCGCACCTGGTGTTTACATCAAGCCAATACATGCATTCCTTATAGTTCATTTTACTTCATTAAATCACATAATAATGAAAATTGCATTGGCTTGGTGTAAACACATGGTGCAGGTAAGTTTTTTTCGATCCGGAGGGTTGAAAGAAAAATTTCATAATGTTGTGAACTTTACACTTGCTTGCATTGTTGAGTTTGTAATAATAAGCCCAAATATTTGAAGAACTCGACGACCATTGAAATGTTGATAGAAAATTTTGATTGAAAAGAAAGAAGAAAATCTTCATCATCCCTTGGAGATTTCTTGTTTGAATTCTCTATCACAAAGAGAGAAAATGAATAATTTTTTTTTTATCAAGTGCTATTGAACTTGTTTTGCGTTTATAGGAAGTACTATAAATAAATGTATTTTCTGAAGTTTGGGTAAGTGTGGGATTAAAAATTTTCCACCTACCTTAATTATTTATTGAGGAATAATATGTTTTACATTTTTTGTTATTTTTATTACTAATATTTTCCTAAAATTGAAACATTGGAATTTTGTAGTCAATTCGAGGTAAAATAAAACCTTTTACTTGTTGGAAATTAAATTTTTGAGGAACTATATTATTAACATTAATTATGATGCAAGGATATAAATTTATACTAAGCAAAGAAGTTATTTATCTCAATAGGTAAAAATTAAAGACAAACACAAAATACAAACAAAAATGCAGATAAACCTTTTGTATCAAATCTTATCTATCCAACTTAAAAAAATAAATTGTAAACACATTTAAACAAGGGAAACGTACATAAATATACTATAAATAAAAAATATTTACCATTTATAGCAATAACATTTTTTTTTCACTTGATCACTTTTAATACATGTATAATACACTTTTAATTCATATTACAAAGAATAATTTATTATTCACATATAATACAAGTTTTAT
>JAJOOS010018322.1:0-35545 GCA_029582725.1 Solanum chiquidenum | reverse complement strand
TTATTTTATTTTAATTGATAAAATGAGATTAAGAAGAAAAAAACATTTCCTACATTTTATTTGTTAAAGTTATTTTAGAAGAAAGAAAACAAGAATAGTGTTCTTTAATAATATTTTAATTAGGAAGAAGATGTGTTTTATAAGAAAAAATAGAATATATTTATTCTGAAAAGGGCATTTTTGACCCATTTTATAACTATAGGGGCATTTTTTGACCAAAGTATTGATTGCAAGGGCATTTTTGAGCCAAAGTATTAACGGTAAGGGCATTTTTGAGCCAAACTATAAACGGAGGGCATTTTTGTTCATTTCATATAGTTTAAGGGCATTTTTGACCATTTTCCCTTTTTTTTATAACCCAGAAATTCATTTGTGACCCGTCGCCCTTTGGACCAATCACAGTCTTCTAAACTCGGTGTAGCCTGCTCCTTTGCCCTTCTCCACTTAAATATCGGGCTTCGCTTTGCATGATGTGGGGCTTAAACGTTTGATAATAAAGTTTGATATTTTTACAATAAATTGATGTCTTACTTATTTTCTAACGTTTGATAATAAAGTTTAAAAATATTATTTTAAGATCATAAGTACTCCTATAAAATATAGAACCCCAATAATTGGACGTTAATTACGTCATATTCAGAAAATTTCTTTAATTACGTCATTTTTGAAAAGCCCTTAGACACCCTGTCTAATGATAAATTTGCTATAAAAAAAAAAAGCATTACGAAAATATTTATATAAAAACTATAGGGGTGCGAGACTGCGAGGTTGTTGTATGGTTAAAGTGTAGGAGTTGAGTACGTTATGTAGGTGAGAGGATATAATAAACATAGAATATTACTTATAAAATTTATTTTCCCTACTTTCATTATTAAAAATTAATTAATTTTCTCATTTTCAAGAAATTTATTTCCTAGAAAATCAAAGATAAACAAATAGAAAATTCAAAAATATTTTCCTTCATACCAAACACACTCACGTAAAAAATTTACCAACAATCATATACCAAACTTAAATTTGAAATATTTTAAAATAAAAATACACTATCAATTAAATATAATAATATAAGTCTAATTTCAAACTTAATATTGAAATATCCTATTTTATCCCAGTTGACTAATGTTGACCTGCCAAATCAACACAAACAATAATCATAGTAAGAAAATCTAACAGAAAAAGTACCAATTTTAGTATGTATATTAATTTTAAAATTATTTCTTTACCTTTTTTAAAAATAGAAAATTAATATTATAGTAAGTAAATCTAACACAAAAGGTATATTTTAGTATGTCTATTAACTTTAAAATTATTTCTTTACCTTTTTAAAAATAGAAAATTAATATCATAGTAAGAAAATCTAACACAAAAAGTACAATTTTAGTATGTCAATTAATTTTAAAATTATTTGTTTTTACCTTTTTAAAAGTAGAAAATTAATCATATCAAATTTGTATTTAAATTCAATGGTATCATTTGAACATTAACATAATTCATAATAATAGAATCTTGAAATGTCTCGAGATAAGTTTATTTAGTTAATTAAAATTAGAGTTATTCTATGTTTAGTAATCAGGATAAGTTTACTTCAAAGATAATATAAATTTGTTCATCTTGAAATGTCTTGAGATAAGTTTATACAATTAATTAAATATAATATAGATCTAATTTCAAAATTAATCTTGAACTAAAGTTATTATTTATACTTATTTAGTTGGTCTTTCACTATAAGTATAATATTTGAATTAAAGTTACTCATTTATGTATCTATAACTTGATATACATGCTTTATTTGTTTTCATTAATATTAAAAATGTCTGAATTTGAATGGTTAAGTTGTTATTCCTCAACTCAAACTATAATGATTAAGATTGTTTGATTTTTAATATTTAAATGAATGTTATTTTATTTTATCTCCAAATTACAAAAAAAAACATAATTAAAAAAAGCTTTGAAACGTCTTTAACATTGATGACGTCAAAGCTTTTCGTTGTCATAACCTTCGAGTATCCACCACACCAAATTTGAATATTCAAATTTCACAAAAAAAAACTTTCTTTAAAATTTCAAATTCAAAGACAAAAGGATTTGATCAAATCAAAATATATTAAATAATTTGATCTTTATAAAATAAATATATTTAGTGAATTGAGATTTCAACCATTCATATTTGACACTATTAGTGGCAAACAAATAAGGTCTAAGTATATTAATAAAAACAAATAATACTATTTAATAAATAAATGAATTTTATTCAATGTGAAAGTTTCTAAAGAACTTGCAATTTTCAACTATTCATAACATATTTATATCAAACAAGAGAACATCTTTAAGAAAAATAAAGTATTTATAGTAAAATAATTCTCAATATAAAGATGTGCCTTTTAAAATGTAATTAAAATCTTAGAAGAAGACATTTCCTTTGATTTTTTTTCTATTAAGTGTCCTTTGTAAAATAAAATAAGAAAATTAAAATGGAGGAATAGTGATGATTATGAACCTCATTTTGGGAAATTCTAATTTCAATGTCACTATGGAAAACTAGTCATAAAGAGCACATATATTTTTTTTGTATTATCTTACTATTTGAACATCAAAAACAATTTATTATAGTAAGAGAATCTAACACAAAAGTGCAATTTTAGTAAGTTGATCAATTTTAAAATAACTTGTTTTCCTTTTTAAAAAAAATAAACAACTAACCATAAATAATATATTTATTTACATTCCATGTTACCATTTAAACATTGATATAATTCATATAGTAATGTAATCCTTTACAAGATTACAATCTTAGAAAGTTAATTAATCAGTAATTAAAATTTTCCTATAAATACTATTAAAATCAGCCTCTTTCTTCACTTCATTCTTTTTAATCATATTTCTCAAAGTGTTGTTCTTTATTTATTTTTTCAAGGCTATGTCTAATAATGTTTTTTTTAAGTGATTAATGATGTTCTTGATTGCACTATTTGTTTAGAAAAAATTGTTGATAACATTAGAAGGTTTATTGCCAAATTTCTTTGTGGACATTTTTGGCATACAAGTATATAATTATCTTTATTTTTTTGCAGATCTCTAACAAAAAAAATATTTTAAAATTTTTATTCATGTGTTTTTATTAGATTTTTATATGAAATAATCACTTGATAAATCATATAGTAATTATCTAGATTTTATTTTTGCTATTAGAGATCTGCAATATTTTAAATATATGTTATATACCTGCATGAAAAAAGTGTCCACATATAAGTTTTGTGATGGATTTTCTAGTATTATCAAAAAGTTTTTTTAAACATATGGTACAATCCGGGACATCGTTAACATCATTTGAAAAAATATTATTAGTTATAGTTTTGAAAAAAAATTCAAAGAAATAGTAACTAAGCAGATCATTCTTTACTCAAAACAAAAATTATTTGTTCGATTCATGTAATTTTTCTCTTGAATTTCTATTTAAATATTTTAATTAATTAAATTGAATTTTTTACTTTCTCCTCTCCCGTTGGAAGAGAAAGAAAAAATGTTTATCATTATAGTTCATGCAGTACGTAGCTAAAAGAAATATTTATTTGATCTTTTAAATTTTTTTCTTTGTTTGATGCGCATAAGATCTAACATATCTTACTTTTCATATATATATTATTTATTTATTTTTAACATAAAATAAGTTGATTCTATTTTGTACTTTAATGCAATTTTTTTTTCTTTTTTTGTTATGCAGATTGTCTAGATTTTGAGGTCAATGCTTAAAGTAAAATAATTCATTCAAATTGCGGAGTTATTGAAGAAGAAGAGATTTGGATGCGATTTACAAACTTTAAAGATGAATATTACAAAGAGAGGAGCGATAATGAAGAATATATAATTATCATATATTTTTATTTTATTTATTATTAATCACAATATAGTATATCAATTTAATGTAAAATAGAGATGAAATTACTACTGTATTAATATAATTTCTAATATAAATATCAAATACATATTATAAATGTCCATTTTTATTTTTATTTTTTTTAGCTTTATTGATGTTGTTCTTTTAATTTTATTGTATAATGAAACTACATATTGTTTAACTTTTTCATTGGCTATTAACTTTTTAAAAAAAATTCACATTGAGAGTCGTCCTTAAAAATAAATCTCATAAATTTAAATTTAATCGAATTTTAATTTTGAACACGTAGGCGGAAATCACTAGACAGCAAATATAGTTGTACCAACATGTATGTGTTCTACTGCATAGCTCTCTTGTTCAGCAAAAACCCAATTCAATTTCCCCTTTAATTCCAATTCTGCTTACTGGATTTTCAAGAAAATCTGTACCCTTTAGTGTTTTTGCTCATTGAAGTTTTCTGGGAAAAGTTACGATCAATTCGATGAACAACAAGGTTTTTTTCCATCTCTGCTTGTTTTCATGTTTTTAGCTGAGAATTACTGGTGTATCTGTTCAATTGAGTTTTTTTATAGTTTAATTGGTGTTGTGGGTTATGTTATTGGGTTTATTGGGTGCTCAATTAGCAGAGAAAAACAGGAAAATGGATTAAAAAAAATATTTCATGTTCTAGTCTTGGTTTATGTGGTGCTAGTAGAAAATGTAGAAAAGTTTTAGTGGTAAAGAATCTAACTATTTGGATGTTGGATTGGGAATGGTTGAAAATGGAGTGATATGGATAATGAGGATTCGCATAGTCAATTCTAACTTGTTTGGGATTCAAGTGTGGTGTGTGGGATTGAGGTGTTCAATTGAGTGTTGTATAGTTTGATTGGTGTTGTGGGTTATGTTATTTGGCAAATTGGGTGCTCAATTAGCTGAGAAAAGACAGGAAAATGGATTAAAAAAAATTCAGGTTCTGGTCTTGGTTTATGTGCTAATAGAGAATGTAGAGAAGTTTTAGTGGTAAAGAATCTAACGTTATGAATGTTGGATAGGGATGGGTTGAAAATGGAGTGATATGGATAATGAGGATTTGTATAGTCGATTAGAACTTGTTGGGATTGAGGTGTGGTGTGTGGGATTGAGGTGTTCAACTGAATGTTTTTATAGTTTGATTGGTGTTGCGGGTTATGTTATTTGGCTAATTGGGTGTTCAATTAGCTGAGAAAAGACAGGAAAATGGATAAAAAAAATTTCATGTTCTAGTCTTGGTTTATGTGCTAATAGAGAATGTAGAGAAGTTTTAGTGGTAAAGAATCTAAATATTTGAATGTTGGATTGGGAGGGGTTGAAAATGGAGTGATATGGATAATGAGGATTTGTATAGTCGATTATAACTTGTTTGGGATTGAGGTGTGGTGTGTGGGGTTATGAGGCTATTGCTAATTTAGCTAGTCTTATTTGAGTCTTGTCACTGAACATTGGTTGGGGTTATGTTATTTGGTTTATTGGGTGCTCAATAAGATGGTAAAGATGGATAATTGTTGCTTCATCGGGTTTCGTCTGGGTTCAGTAAATTGAGGAAATACGGTGAAATAAATGATTTTTCATGTTCTAGTCTTGATTTATGTGCTAGTGGAAAATGTGGAGAAGTTCTAGTGTTAATGAATCTAACTTTTTGAATATTGGATTAGGACGGGTTGAAAATGGAGTGATATGGATAATGAGGATTTGTATAGTCGATTCTAACTTGTTTGAGATTGAGGTGTGGTCTGCGGTATTATGTGGCTATTGCGCAATTTAGCTAGTCTTATCTGAGTCTTGTCACTGAACATTGGTGTTGGTGGTTATGTTATTTGGTTTATTGGGTACTCAATAAGATAAGGAAAGATGGATAATTGTTGCTTCGTCATGTTTCATTGGGGTATTGGGACGGATTGAAAATGGAGTGATATGGATAATGAAGATTCATGTAGTCGACCCTAACTTGTTTGGGATTGAGTTGTGGTGTGTGGTATTATGAGGCTATTGCGCAATTTAGCTAGTTTTATTTGAGTGTTGTCACTGAACATTTGGTTTAATTCACTTCCATTCCATAGCATTACCTAGAGGAATTTTCGACGTTTTGGAGTAACCAAAGTTTATATTATTTGGCTGCAAGATGGTTTAACTGGAAACAAAAACACCCCGTAACAAATATCCTTTTGCAAATTGTCTTGGTCCTATTTTGTAAACATTTGTTTTAAGAAAAAGGAATTTTCTCTATCTTTCCCTCAAAACATCCACGAAATACGGAGAGGGATTCACTTCCATAGAATCTCCGGTCTCTTATCAACCCATTGACCCTTTCAACTCTGTAGTAAACTCTTTAACATCTCCAGGCATAACCCACATTACTAACAAGGTTCAAGAACATAGATTTGGTGTTGTTATCTCTTCCACTTCTTTTATCACTGAACCTCGTGACATTGAAATCAATCCCTCCCCAAACCCATGGCAATGCTTCCAATCCTCTTATAGCACCCAATTTTTGCCAAAGCTCCCTCCTCTTTTTACTATCACATGGCCCATAAACTCCTGTAAACATTAACATAAAACCCGTATTCAATTCTTTCCAGGAAGCCAGTGTCAGAATGCAAAACCATTAGCTTATCATTGCATTTCCATCTCCTTTTATCCTAAACAAGAGGATGCCCCCACGATTGCCTTGAGCTTCTATCTCTATACATTCTATCCACCTGCTACCCCATGTCTGCCTCAAAAAGGAGTAGTCAGCAGACTTCAGTTTTGTTTCCACAAAACAGGTAATGTATGTGTCCCATTCTCTAACCATCAGCCTAAGTAATCTTTGTTTCTTCTTTTCATTTAACTCCCCAACGTTCCAACAGATAATTTTAAGCTTCATATCTTATCTTTCATTGACGTTTTTCCTCTCTCCATGGACCTGTTACCCCACCAAAGCTAACATTGAATTCGAGCAGATTCTTCAATTCCCTCCGACTCTTATTCTTCATTGAAGGGCTTTTGGAACTTGACTCCATTTTGCAGACCCTATTTCTTTCAATTCGTAATGATAGACCAGCAAGTTATTTCTTTTGGAAGTTGTTTACACATTTGTAACATATTCATCTGCACCCATCTTGAAACATCTTCACAATTTGACCTCCCTTTGGAATTAAGAACCTCCTCTTCATGCCATGGGAGGATAAGAATATCCACTGGAAAATCGACAACATGTGGATCGACATATTCATCTCCACAATTTTGGATGATATTTGTTGAGTTCTATCACTGGTTAAGATGGTCACTAGGTAACTAAACAAGAAAAGCACTATTAATGCTTTGTTTTGTCAATGCTCATTAATGGTTATGTCTCCTCTCTCTATGTATACATGTATATATTGGGGTTAATCTCAGTCAGACTGTTTCCTTTTGGATTGAATTCACATTTAATTCAAAAATCTCTTATTACTAATTTGGTATATTGTCAACGATGCCGGTTTCGACTGACAATTGATGAACTATGCCTTTTGATCTCTAGGTTCCATTCTCATGAGTTCAAATATATCAAGAAGGATCTTTAATGGAGCATTGTTCTGGAGAAAATGCTGATATAACTGAATGGGAGATTGACGACTATAAAGAAAAATCTTATGTAGAGCTGAAGTGTGGAAATCAATCTTTTAAGATATCAGATGTGGCTTACACTTGTCCCTATTGTCCAGAGAAAAGAGGGCGTCACCTTTTCTATGAAGATCTCTTGCAGCATGCAAGTGGAATAGGAAAGTCTACGATACGAACTGCAAGAGATAGGGCCAAGCATCTTGCATTGGCCAAGTACTTGGAAAGCGACGTAGCAGGTGCAGTTGGTCCATCAAACTCTAGTAAAGAGTGGAAGAGTGGAAGTCACTCTTTTAGGATATCAGATGTAGCTTTTGCTTGCCCCTATTGTCCGGAGACAACAAAAAGAGATTTTTCCTATAAGGATCTCTTGCAGCATGCAAATGGAATAGGAAGCTGCAACTCTATGAAGCGAACTGCAAGAGATAAGGCGAAACATCTTGCATTATTCAAACACTTGGAAAATGATGTAGCAGGTTCTACCAGTTCAGCAAAATCTTATGAAGAGTCGATGAGTAGAAATCAACCTAAGATATTAAATAGGACTTTTGCTTGTCCCTATTGTCCGGAGACAAGAGAAAGAGATTTTTCTTATAAGGATCTCTTGCAGCATGCAAATGGAATAGGAAGCTCCAACTCTTTGAGGCGAACTGCAAGAGATAAGGCGAACCATCTTGCATTAGTCAAGCACTTGGAAAATGATGTAGCAGGTTCTTCCAGTTCATCAAAATCTTATGAAGAGTGGAGGAGTGGTTCTCTTAAGATATCAAATATGGCTTTTGCTTGCCCCTACTGTCCAGAAACAAGAAACAGACATTTTTCGTACATAGATCTCTTTCAGCATGTAAATAGTGTAGGAACCTGTAACTCTATAACGCGAACTGCAAGTGATAGGGTCAAGCATCTTGCATTAGCCAAGTCCTTGGAAAATGATGTAGCATCTGGTAAATTAAAATCTTATGAAGGGTTGAAGAGTGGAAATAACTCTTTAAAGATATCAGATATGACTTCTGTTTGTGCCTATCCAGAGACGAGAAACGGAGATTCTTCGTACAAGGATCTGTTGCAGCAGGCAAGTGGAGTAGGAAGCAGTAACTCTAAGAAGCAAACTGCAAGGGATAAAGGCAACCATCTTGCATATGCCAAGTACTTGGAAAGTGATGTAGCAGGTGCTGTTGGTGCATCAAAATCTTATGAAGAGTCAGCAAGTGGAAAACACTCTTTTAATATGTCAGATAGGACTTATGCTTGTGCCTATTGTCCAGAGACGAGAAACAGAGATTTTTCGTACAATGATCTCTGGCAGCATGCACTTGGAGTAGGAAGCTGTGACTCTAAGAAACGAACTGCAACGGATAAGGCTAACCATCTTTCCTTGTCCAAGCACTTGCAAAATTTTGCCAAGTACTTGGAAGATGATGTATCGAGTGCTGCCAATACATCAATGCCTTATGAAAGATTGAAGAGTGGTAATCACTCCTTTAACAATTCAGATGTGGCTTTTGCTTGCCCTTATTGTCCAGATACTAGAAACAAAGATTTTTCATATAAGGATCTCTTGCAGCATGCTGGTGGAGTAGGAAGCTGCAACTCTAAGAAGCGAACTGCAAGAGATAAGGCCAATCATCTTGCATTGGCCAAGTACTTGTCAAGTGATGTTGCAGGTGGTCCTGGTAAATCAATATCTTATGAAGAGTTGAAGAGTGGAAATAACTCTTTCAGCATACCAAACGGGGCTTATACTTTTGCCTATTGTCCAAAGAAAAGAAAGCAAGATTGTTTGTATAAGGATCTCATGCTGCATGTCAGTGAAGCAGGAAGCTGTAGCTCCAATAAGCGAACTGCAAAAGATATTACATTTGCCAAGTATTTCGGAAACGATGTAGCAGGTGCTGCTAGTCCATCAAAGCCTGATACTCTGGGTAATCCTCAGGTTGATTCTCTTGCAGATCAGGATCTTTCGGAGATGTTTGTGTGGCCGTGGATTGGGGTTGTTGTGAACCTTCCCACTGAATTTAAGGATGGTCGCTATGTAGGAGAAAGTGGTTCTAATCTGAAGGATCAGTTGATAAGGAAAGGTTTCAATCCAACACGAGTGCGCACTCTTTGGATTGACCTAGGCCATTCTGGAATTGCTCTTATTGAATTCAAGAAAGATTGGTTTGGGTTCAGTAATGCCATATCATTTGAGAAGGCCTATGAGGCCGATGATCATGGGAAGAAGAATTGGGAAGCCAATAATGACAAAAAATCTGATTTGTATGCTTGGATAGCTCGAGCTGATGATTATCAGGCCACTAATGTTGTTGGTGAAAAGCTCCGCAAAGTTGGAGACCTTAGAACTGTTTCTAGTATCATGGAAGAAGAATCTCGCAAGAATTGTATACTTGTTTCTAGTTTAACCAATGCCATTGAAGTCAAGAAGTTGCACATAAAGGTGTTGGAGGACAAATTACGGGAGACTATCCAGTCTGTCGAACAGTTGATTGTGGTGAATGCTAAACTTCGTCAAGCAAACAATGAAGGTTAGTGATTGCATGTGCGTGCTATTAGAAACTTTGGACACTGTAAATTGGATGCCCTAACATGCTTGTTTGTATGATTAGAAATAAAAAAGATCCAGTCAAGTGCGCGTGATCATTTCCAGCAGACATTTATTAATCATGAAAAGTTGAAGTTGCAAATGGAAACTCAAAAAAAGGAGCTTGATCTCCGACATGAAGAACTGCAGAAACGTGAAGCCCAAAATGAAATTGATAGGAAAAAACTATCTGAAGAACATGAACAGGTATACTTGTTTAATTGTTTCTATGCTGAATTCGATTTTGGTTTGATTTATCATTTGCAAAAACTAAAGGATTAATTTTTCACAAAGGCTGAAAACTTAGGTGATGGTTTAATGTTCGTATATGTGGGTGGATGTGCTAGTTGAAACTTTCTTAAAATATTCTAGTTAGTGTTCACAACACCGAGTAAGAAGTAATGCATGCATGGTTATAACAATTACTTGACATTCAAATTTAAAATACTTATTCTGGTTCATGGCATCCATTTCTCTCCACTCTTTTTCTTTATTTTCTTCTTTCCACTTCCTCGTACTTAAAAGAGTAATAGGCAGGCACTGTTTGATATGTATATGCTGTTCTTTGTTTTATTTGCATGTTAATTGAAAAAAAAATGCTTTTTAAAGAAGCACCTTTATGGAATAATTTGAAGTGTCACCTAAAGAACCGAGGACTCTTATGTGCCGATCTTTATTTGAACTGAAGATAGTTATCATGAAGTCTTCTTGTTGTTACTCCAGAATGCTATCCTAAAAACATCCCTTAGTGCTGCGGTTGAAGAGCAAAAGAATGTTGATGATAAAGTACTGAAATTGGCAGAAGAACTGAAGGTCTGTCTTTCAGGTTTCTCTTTTGCTTGTTATTGACATTATCTTAATGCTTATGTTGACATATCGCTAAGTTGCCATTTTGCTGTCTGCAGAAACAAAAGGAGGAACTCCATAAGAGAATTATTAGGCTTGAGAAACAACTCAATGCAAAACAAGCAAGTGAAACAGAAGTTGAGCGATTGCGAGTGATTATTAAGCACATTGAAGAGGAAGGCGATCAGGAAGTTCTGGAAAACGTTGACACACTGCTTAAAAGTTTAAGAGAAAAGGAAGAAAAATATGAAGATTTAGTGTCATTGAACCAAACCTTGATTGTGAAGGAGCTAAAGAGCAATGATGAGCTGCAGGAAGCACTTAAAGAATTGGTTAATGTATGTAAGGAGGCCTACTATGGCTTGTTGTTTTCCATGATATTGAGGAATGCTTTTTTTTTGATAACCGAGAAATCTGTCTGTGACCCGCCCTTTGGACCAATCACAGCCTTTTAAACTCGGTGGATAATGGGCCCGCCCCTCTACCCTTCTCCACTTAAATACCGGGCTTCGCTTTGCGTGGTATGAGGCTTGAACCTGCGACCTAAGCCGCAAATCCTCCACCTTTTGCCACTCAAGCTAGGCCTTGGGGGCATATGATATTGAGGAATGTATCTGATTGAAACTGTGAATAGCATGATTCAATAAAAAATACAAAGACTACTAATGATATATTGTAGCGTGTTTTTGAGGGTTTAGGGGGGGGAGTAGTGTAACAACTCATGTCCTTCATTATGAGCTCATTCCGTCTACTTGAAGATACATGCACATTATACACTAGCCCAAAATGGTTTAAAGAATTACTTAAAAAATATTTGACAGGGTATTATACTGCAATTTAGCTTTCCTTTTTCTGGATCAAAATCTCTTTTTGGTGGGTTGAGGAGTTTGGCTGGCTTCAGCATTTACTGAAGAAGATTTGAGGAATTGACAATTAAATTTCTCTATAGGGCTTGAAAGAATTACCTAGAAAAGGTCCTATTGGTGTTAAGAGGATGGGAGAGCTCGACAGCAGACCGTTCTTTGAAGCAGTGAAGAGGAGATATAATGAGGTAGAATCTGAGCAGATAGCTTCTGAGTTGTGCTCGTTGTGGGAGGAGTACCTTAGAGACCCTGAGTGGCATCCCATTAAAGTTGTTGCCGTAAATGGGAAACATAAGGTATGCTTTTTTTATTCTGGTTCATGACATCGAGTCTGTTTAAACTCATTTTTACTAATAAGAAGAAAAATACTTTGGCTTCCATTTGTTTTAGTTTCTACCACAGATATGTTGTGATGTGTACTTTGGGAGTCTGATCATTTTGTGAGAATCTATTCGATATATGACCAGTGTAGTGGACACCTCATAAATATAGCGTTCTGTGTGTCTTCTCTTGTTCCTATTGCAATCTGTTTAGAACTTGATTTTAGTTCTTTTGTCTCATCTGTGGCATTAACATATAGGCTACTATTGGATATTGTTGGACGTCTTATTATGCATTTCAATTTGTCGCAAACCTGTGATTAGATGTTGACTATAGATGGATTATATTGATGTAAAAAAATGTTAATCAGTCATTTGTAGGGAGATTTGGTGTAATTTACATTAGGATCCAAATTTCTATGAATTCTCTTTTAACATTCTAAACAGTTTGGCCGCAGAACTTTCTAATTTTACCATGCATCTCATACTAGTTGATCTAAATTCTAAAGTAATCATGTATTACTACTATTAATAAGATGCTACAAGCACACAGGAAATTCACAGAAGCAATTGTGGAATTCTTTTTGCTTTTTGTTAAAGACAAATAAGGTCCGTTACAAAAAAAAAAAATCAAAAAAGTTGGTTGTTTTAACATACCGTGTAGAAAACTAGAAGTAAAGAGTTTCCATAAAAAAAGAGATAATCTCTTTCAAACAGACTAAAAAGGAAAATAAGATAAATAAATCGAACAGATAAGAGTACTAAATAGATAGAGGAACACACTTTCTTCTTAAACATTTAGCTATTTTCCCCATCGAGAAAGAGATTGAGGATATGTGGGATTTGAAAAGAAAATGACGAGGTTTCGGGTCGTCACAAAGAACATAATAAAAACAAAGGAAGAAGGGTAAAAAATACCCCTCAACTTTCGTTTAATAGTTAGGTTTACCATCCATTATACTATGCGGCTATTCAGACCCCCGCCTGCAAATTTGTCACCCATACCAGTGGCGAAGCCAGAATTTCTGATGAGGGGGTTAAAAAAACATGCTAAATAGTGCTGACAAATAAACTATACCATATTTCAAGTTAAAACATTGAAAAAATGTTGCTAGCCAGTTTCGAACTCGCGCGTCTACTAGTTTCTGAACCCCCATAACCGCTGAATCAAGCCCCTTACTTGTGTTGAGGGGGGTCAATATCAAATATATAGACATAAAATACAGATTTGATCCTATATACTCAGTATAATTTTTTCGATTCTGGGGGTTCGGGTGAACCCCCTGAACTCCATGTAGATCCGACCCTGCTCGTACCCCTACTTGGACGGAAACCCCAAATCAACTCGAATTTCTTAAAAACGATCCATTCCCAAATTGAAACCCCCCTCTATCTATCTTAACCCAAACAAATTTAACCCACTTCCAAAAGATTAAGCCTATAAAGCTTAGTTGAATTAACAAGACTAGCTGGAATTGTACCAGAGAATGAGTTATTGCTGAGATCAAGTGTTTGTAGAAGAGGACATAAACGAAGAGAAGCAGGGATAGAACCAGAGAACCTATTGTTGAAGAGTTGAAGTCCTCTAAGATTGGGTATGCGTAGAAGGAATTGAACCACCAATGACATTATCATGTAGGCTGAGTTTTCTAAGAGATTGAAATTGTCCAATTCTTTCAGTAATGCTTCCACCTAGACCTCTCCGTTGAAGCTGAGTTACACTGATTTGTCCTTGAGCACATTTAATACCAAGCCAACCACCAGAACAAGCTCCAAACCCACTGTCATTCCAGCTTCTCAAGAATCCTTTTGGATGAACCAATTCTTGCTTAAAGGGTTGAAGCGCTTGGAAATCTGATCCTGTCCCAATCTTGACCTAAAGCTGGCTGAATTCCAGTAATACTAACTCATATAGAAAGACACATAATTGAAGAAGCTTAGATAAATTTGGTACCTCTACAGTGTCTAGAAGGGTTTCAGAGGGAAAAAAAGGGCTCAAATGTCCATCAACGTAGACCAGATCCTTTGGAAGTTCTCAAGTGACGATTGAAGTCTTTGGAAGTTCTTTTGGAAATGGGTTAGATTTGTTTGGCTTAAGATTGATAGAAGGTTGGGAATGGGTTGTTTTAAAGAAATTTATGCTAATTTGGGCTGATTTAGGGTTCTCGTCCAAGTAGGGGTTCGGTGACAAGTTTGCAGACGGCGGGGTATGAATAGCTGCATAGTATAACGGAGAGTAAACATAACTATTAAATGAAAGTTTTAGTGGTATTTTACCCGTCTCCTTATATGCAGAATCCGTGTAAGCAATGAAAATACAATTATAAGAGTCTGATCTTCTCACGTAAGAATATGCAATTCCTCCTGAGTGAAGTTGTTGGGGGAAGAAATAAGTATAACTAGATAGCATGATTAATTGTATTTTTGTGATCTAATTAATTAAATGTGTTTACAGTTGATGAAATAAATTAGCCTGCTTTTTACTTTTTTTCCAAATAATTTATAAGTTTAAAAATTATGTAAAAAGTTCTATAGATCACAATAACTAATAACTTAAATGATTTAAACGGTCAAAGAAAATCTTGGTTAACTTCCGAAATTTCATCTGTGTCACATAAATTGGGACAAAAAGAGTAACTACGGCCCCCTATATCTACTATCTACTGTATATATATGTATCATGCATCTTTATAGGTTAGAATATTCAAGAGTGTACACTGTATGCATTTGTTACTCTCTGACTAAAAAAAGGAAACAAACACACTTCAATTTCTTACTTAATCTACTTTTCACCAGTTTTTTCTATACCGAGTGGTTTAAATATTGAAATACTGTTGATGCTGTTTCAGGCTGTAATAGACGATGAAGATGAAAAACTGAAAGACTTGAAGAAAACTTATGGTGAGGATGTGTATAAAGCTGTTACAACCGCTTTGACTGAGATTAATGTATACAACCCAAGTGGAGGATACATCATTTCGAAGTTGTGGAATTATGAAGCTGGTGAGAAAGCTACTCTGCAAGACGGAGTTACTGTGCTACTAAACCTCTGGAAAAATAAAATGACACTCGCCTGAATGTCATTAGGTACCACCTTTCTCTTGCTATGATATCTTCATTGGTAACAACTTTGAAGGATATGAGTTCGAACACCAAAAAACAAACCTACAGAAATATCGAAAGTAGACAAAAAGAAAATGATTATAGCGGAATACCTGATATAGAAATATTAAAATATCATTTTCATAGCATTTATCTCCAACTGAAACTCTGCTTTTCTCTTTTTGTATATGCTCTTCTATGTTATTAGTTTTCTGGATACTCCAATGCTCTGCTTAGACAAAACGTACATCACATTACATTCGACTAGAGGCGGATCTAGGATTTGAAACGTATAGGTTTTGAATTGTAGGATAGTGACCTCCGTTCTAGTAGTTGAGTTTGAGATTTAATTTGTGTACATATTTAGTGGATTTCCTAATACATATATACAACGTTTGAGTCAAAGTTACTGGGTTCTCTGAACCCCGTAACTTGAGGTCTACCTCCACCCTTGCATTAGAGCTCGTTTGTTTGCATAAGGTAGAAATCCTTCGCCATGTTTTTGGTTCTCCATATTTAAGAAAGTGTCTCAGATAAATGCATAACAATGTCTCGAATAGGCTGCTTTTCTGATCAGCTCAGTATTGTTTTTCATTTTAGTAAAGGTTAGAGGAGCAATGGAAAATATGAAGCGTAAGTTGGTGAGGAGCATGAACTCGAGCTCGATCTGCTTAAACACAGGTTGGTTGTTTTCTTAATTCGAGTGTGTTAATATATCGATTGATTAGATGAATTTGAATAGAGATACAGCAACACTGTGGTTCTTGTTGCAGAAAAAATAGATGTTCAGCACCCAGAAAGAGTTGATTGAGGATGATATACAAACATAAGTTGAAGTTCAAAACATTCAATAATTGCCATTGGAATATAGATCTTAATCTTATCTTTTCAGTCTTATAATTTCTGATCAAATTTGTTTAATGTAACAATATCTATGGAGTATGATTTTGTTCTTGTTAGAGATTTATATGCCAGCAGAAAATGTTGAAAACGTCTCGTGCTAGATAATCTTTTTCGTTATATTTGATTGAGATGTGTTCAAATGGGACAACATGGATAATGAGTATTCATAAGGTCGATCCCTCTAATGCTTTTGCATTATGGTAGATTGTTTACATCACACTCCTTGGAGTGCGGCCTTTCCTGGACCATGCTAGCGGGAGATGCTTTGTGCATCAGGCTGTCCTTTTATAAGGCCGATCCCAACAAGATTGGGAATGAGGTATGGTTGTTACTATTTGTAATGTTTATATTAAAATCAATGATGGAAGATTTTGGTAGAGAACTTGGATGAATGGCTCCTCTACGGTTTAGCCTTAGAAGAGCTCCACATTTCTCTTTTCCATTTTTGCCTAACAAAGAGGAAATTGGTAGGTTGTCGTGCGGTCTTTATCCGAACCCTATTAACGTTGGATGTTTTGTTGATTGGGCTGCCTTTTTTCTTTAAAGAGGAAAATGTGCTACTATTCTATATCATCAACAACTACTTATCATCTGTCTAAGCCTTAATGAACAGTTACTCGGTATCTGTGTGTTGATAAGTAATTACCTTTTTTGAAATTAATTGAGGTGCGTGTAAGACGATTCAAACACCATAAATAACTATTTTTTTCCCTTTAGGAAATAGAGCAAACCATAGAAGAAAGTGAGTGTTTTTGGTGGGTAGGTGAGAGATTTTTCCCCTTTTTTTATTTCTTTCTCCTCAAATTAACTTAGCATCTTATCTTAAAAAGTCTTTGGGTTCAATTATTCTTTTATAAATTATTTTATTTAGACTCTTTACATGTTATACAATTTTAGTGGTGTAATCATATTTGGTTTGACTTAAAATTCAATTCAACAAAATGAAAGAAAAGAATGGAATCTTTAGTTAACGTTTGCTCATGAATTTTTAAAATTTTATCTTTAAATATATGTTTCATCATGAAACTTGATTAAACTTTATTGATTCTTAAATATTTTCAACTTTTCAAAAATTAAACGGGTATTTTCACTCATAAAAATCAAAATTTCAAATTTCATTGTTAAAATTTGTGGCCAAACAGAAGCTTAAGTCTTTTTATTAGTAATAGTAATTCAATGTTTCAAGACAAGAACTTTACCTCATTAGAATTTTGTTAACGCGAATTCAGATTAATTGAACTAGTAAATTTCGGATTACGATTGGTGCACTTTTTAAATATTATTTTAAAGGAAATAGTAAGGAGAGAGGGACAAGTAAGCTATATAACTAATAGCCACTTTTGTCCACTCATTTATTTTAGTAGCTACTAGGCTTGTGGGTGGATATAATTCTTTATAATTGAAAACTTTTTAAGATTACATTTTTTTCATTTTATTTTCTTTATATATGATCTTATTTAATTAAATACAAAATTTATAATAACTTATTAGTACAATGAAGAAATAGAATATTATGTTTGAAAATTAAAATATTACATAAAAGTTTAAATTTGTAAATAGTTAAATGGACTGATATTCTTGATGATTTCAAAATTTTGTAAATAAATTTAAGTTTATATTAAATTAAAAATAGAGAATAAATGGTACACCTAGATTTAGAGTTTTTTCTTAGGCATAATACATATATTGGACCCTAAATTTGGCTTCAAATTTCAACTTTGACCCCCAACTTTCATAGTGCACAAATATGCACTTTAACTATCCAACCTTTTAATAAATAAACACGCGATTTTTGGAGGCAAAGAGCGTGAAATGCAAACGCTGTCACGTGTATTAGTGAGTCACTCAATGGCTGTCAACTAATTAAATACTTTACACGTCCATTTTAGAACTAAAAAAAAATTAAAATTATTTTTAATTAATTTACAAGGGTTATAGCTCTTCTTCCACAATGACAAAAAAAATTAGAAGCCATTTGCAATAAATATGAGCACAAATCGTTTTAAAAGAGAGGGAACAAAATTTGATTTGAAAGAGGAAAGAGAAATGAGATTTTGATTTGGAAATATAAAGATATATATAAAAGGGATTGATTAAGGGTAGATTTGTCATTTCAGCATTTTTTAACTGTTGTGGGCCTCGAAAATTACTCCTAACTCGCGCCAAATACATGCACATCACGCGTTTTGCCAGGTAGGACACGCGTGTTTATTTATTAAAAGGTTGGATAGTTAAAGTGCTTGTTTGTGCACTATGAAAGTTGAAGGTCAAAGTTAAAATTTGAAGTCAAGTTTAGGATCCAATATATGTATTATGCATTTTTCTTATTTCACGACTATAATAGAGTATTATCCTTACTTAGAAGCCTTGAGTTTGAATCATGCCTGTAAAATTTCTTTTGTCAAAAAACGCTTTATGTTTTAATGTGACTTTTATTTTTGCGTGAATTCAGATTTAATTAGATAGAATTTTTTTTAGAATAATTTTATTTTATTTTATGTTTTTTCCATGAATTGTGATTGAGACCTTCACGTAAAGTATTCTCTTTTATGCTTTTCCAAATGGACCAAATCCCATTGCTTAGTCATTTTAGAGTTCTTTTTTTTCTTTTTTCTTTCATTACTCCACCTGTCCCATTTTGCCTTATTTTAAAGCGGACGATTGGACATAAAAATTATAACTTTTTAAAAATTAAATAGTACTAATTATGTTGAAAATAGTATTTAAAAATTTACATTTGGACATAATTTATTTTCTCTGAATTTCCGTTGAGTGATAACTTTCTGTTTTTAATCCCTCCTCCACGAGCTTTTCATCTTTTTGCTTTGTTGGTGACTCGAATCTACATTCTTAAGGTTGAAGGTGAAAGATGTTTATTATTTGAAAAAATGTTCTTGTCGTTCTTTTGCGAATGATTTGAAGTAAAAATAATTTTTTAGAGTTTTTCGATTCAACTTCAGATTAAATTTTTGGAAAATAAATTGTAATAATTTTATGAAATAAAATTTTGAGATAATGGAAATTATCTATCCAAGGCACTAAATTTTATATTCTCAAAAATAGATAAAACAAAAGAAGAGAATATTCCAAAGTCCATAATTATATGCCACAAAAACTTTTATGGGTTGGATGGTGTAGACCATGACCTCATTGGTTTTATATTGACCATCAAAAATAGTTTTTTTTTTTAATTAAAAAAATGACATAGGATATTAATATTAAAATCCAATAATATATGATAAATATATTTTTATTACAAAATTAAAATAATTAATTTATAATTTGACTATGATAAATCAATATAGTTTGTTATAAATATTAAGTGCGAATAAATTTTACAATCATGTGCTAAATATTTCTTTATTTTAATCAAAGATTTTAAATTTATTTCTTTAGAGTGAAGCTGAATTTTTCTATAAGAATTCAGATTAATCAGGTGTCGAGATGAAGTCAAACACCAGAATTATGCTCGTATTTATTGTAATTAATTGATAAATTAGGATAAAAATAAATACTAATCCGCTAAAGGAAAACATTTATGGAGAGAAACATATATTATAAATAGTTTATTACATAATTGTTGTTTTAGATATCAAAATGTGAGTATATCCATGCTCTTTTAAAATGTGTCATCGATCAATTCAATGTTATAAATAAAAATAAAACTCAAAAATTGATAGTTCTTTAAATTTATATGAAAGACAAAATTAAATACACAAAAATGAAAAATAGAAAAAGGTACTTAAAAGGTCAATTCAACTACCACGTGCCTATTAAATTCATTGTTTTTTGTGTGTGTTTTTTTTACTTAATTAAATATAATTCATTATATAAATACTCAGAATCGAATTCATGATTTAAAGTAAGTAAATTAAAAATGAGTTATTATGATCTTATTATAGGATATAATTTAATTATATTTATCTATGCATTCAACATATAAAATTCACAATTAAGTTCATTTTTATATTTGAACTTATAAAATCGTCTTAGATTCAAAATAATAGTTGAAGCAACTTATTACACCTAAAAAAGATACTCTATATTAATAGTGTAAAAATATCCCGTTATGTAAATATAATTAAATTTAATTATAACACCTTAATAAAAAAAGATTATACTATTTTTTAATTTGTGTTTATCCTAATACTTTCGATCAAGGATTTAGAGATTTATGCTTAAACAGATATTTTATATTCGACTTTTGATAGCTATTGTGACTTAATAAATAATGTTTTCTCGTACATAAAATAGTACTAAAAAATAGTTTGTAATATATAAAATTAATAGAAACGTACGTAAACTCATCAGATTATTAAAAAAAAAAGTGTTGAGTCAGCTGTAAATTATAAACGTGGCATGATATAAAATAATGGTGGCGTACCCAATATTATCTCCTTTGACGAGTCATCTGCTTCTTCAAAGATTAAAAAATAAATAAATTAGCAGCTATTATAAGAAATTTAAATAGGCATCTTTAATTAAAAGTACAAAAATATCAATTATTTCACCACACATTCATATTGATGGAAATTTAAATGACTTAATTCAATAAACTTGAAGTAATAATATCTTATTTTTTCTATTGTAAGAATCTGTTTACTCACATAAGTCACAACCGCTAATATTTTATGTTTAGAAAATTTATATATATATGAAATATGATATATTATACCAACTCAGTCATTTTTACGAATTAGAATTTGTAAGGAATTGTTTGATTTGGTTGTCTAATTGATAAGATTCCAATGAATTTGGTGAGTGTGGTCCCACCCTTATGTTATTTAATTAATTCTATCCTTTTCTTCTTTTTGTGGGGGTCATAATGGACTCTTTGGTATTTCCCCTATATATTATGATTTTGACATCCATTAAAAAGTAATTACTTTAACAATACATTTAATTTAATAATATTATCTGACTAAATATTTTTTATTTTATTTTTTCAGCTTTAATTTAATCAATAAATATGAATATGAATTTTAAATATTTGTTCAAATCATTTATTAATTAAAAGATAATGTTTTTAAATTTTTTTTATTTTTTTTTAAAAAACAGTTATTTTAAATCGAATTTTAAATTATAGATCAAAGAAAGTAATTACATTACACACAATGCATTATATTGTCTGACTAAATATTTTTTTCAGCTTTAATTAAATCAAGAAATATGAATATAATTTTTAAATATTTGTTCAAATCATTTATTAATTATTAGATAATGTTTTTTAAAAAATATTTTTTTAAAAAACAATTATTTTAAATCTAATTTTAAAAGGCTAAGAAATCACTTATTATAGATCAAAGAAAGTAATTACATTACACGCAATGCATTATATGAAAAAAGGTTATTTAGTTTATCGTCCCCCCCCCCCCTCTAATCTGAATTTCACAAGGTATACATTCTCTCACTTTTTAAATAATTAATTTAAAATATATGATTTCTAAAATTGAGATGAAACTAATTGAAGATAACACACCAAAATTATAAGATATCATGCCAAAACTATCAATTACAAATCTCAACAAATAATTTTAAAAAACCTAAAAAATACATAATATTTGACATGACTTGATCAATTATAAGAGACTTTTTTTTTATATAATTATAAGAGAGAACCTTTAATAAAAGAAAAACATTATAAGAGGTAACTTTTTTAAAAAATAAGAAATATACACGTGGTGGAAGGAAGAACCTATACTAGGTAAGAAATTCAAACATCTATATAAACTATCGTGGAATGATTGAAATTTCTTCCTAAAATTTCAAATTTAAACTTTTAAAAAGAAAACAAAAACTTATTGAAATCATTGATACTGAGAATAAACTTTATTATGCTCGATTAAAATATAATCAAACTCTAATATAAATATCGAACACGGAACGACAAAAAAAAAAAAAAAGTAGAGATGGGATGATGAGAGAATAGTGGTGGCGAGTGAAGGAGAAAGGTTAAGA
This sequence comes from Solanum chiquidenum, assembly GCA_029582725.1. Classification (NCBI taxonomy): domain Eukaryota; kingdom Viridiplantae; phylum Streptophyta; class Magnoliopsida; order Solanales; family Solanaceae; genus Solanum; species Solanum chiquidenum. The sequence goes on along the minus strand of JAJOOS010018322.1, from coordinate 13,477 downwards.
TATATTTGGTCTACACCCCTTTAACTCATTCCACACTCATGTCCTTTTAACCAAAGTGGTCCGGTTTTGTTTTCCTTTTTTAATAAAGAATGAAAAATAAAATGTTATTCGGTTTTTGAAATTTGTATTAGAGTTTAATTTAAATTTGTCTGTGATATCATTTTTTATCAAAAAATTCCTATACTCAAAGCTCAAAATAAAAAATTTCTAGTACCAAATCCGTTGATGGTCAATTTGATTTTTCAATAAGATAATAGTAGTAGAATTTAAGTTATATGCACTTTGTAACTCTATTTTCATATAATATAAATAATAAATAGATTTAAATAATTATTATAATAAAATTAAAATAAATGATATAAGTACACTATTATAAATATTAAAAGAAATTAGTATTACAAAAAGAAATATCAAGGGATATCTCTCAAATATGACTATTATTTTTTATTGGGTTTATCTTAATTTATATAATATTATTTGATTGATCATGAATTTTGAAAAGAAAAAATAATATTTTTTGAGATTTTGATCTAAAATAAATTTTAAATATTTTTGTGAATTAAATCATCTAATTAAAAATAAAATATTTTTTAAAATATTAAATCACTTTTAAATATAAAAAAATTCCTTTCATTTTCTTTTAATAGTCATTTACTGATTTAGCACTTTCGTTAAGAAACCATCTATCACCACTATCAATATGTAGCTTTTGTAATAGTACAATTAATTTTATTTTGATCAGAAATTGATATATTTAAATAAATAAAATTAAGAATATTACGTAACTATCACCTATAAAAATGTGAGTTTTCATAAAAGACTTTTAAGATGATAAATTTAAGATAAAAATGAGTTTAATCTTCTTCAATCCACCTAATTCGGCAAGGAGCTCACGACGATTTATGAGATAACACACGATTAGATACTCTTAAAAGATAGATAAATACATAAAATAATATTTCTATATATGCACCAAAGCAATTAAAATGAGAGTGTCCCTTTAATTAGAATAAGTTATTTTACTAAACTAGTCATATTAACTATATTTTAGAAATAACTAGTGGTATTATATGTATAGTTATTTAATGTTTTTCTAAAAAAAATAAAAAAATTGATATTCGATATTTATATTAGATTATGACTAATTTAAATCTACGCTACATGAGAGAAAATACTTCCTACTTCGTTTCGTATGATGGAAAGGGTGAAAATCCTGTGATAAAATTTTGGTACCCCTTAATTTTTTGTTTGGTTACAAAGTGTGTTATAATTTATTCTAGGATTAATAATTATTAGTAATGAGATAAGTTATCCCTTGTCTCTTGATGAAATAATAATCTCAAATTAGCTTATTCTAAAATAAAATAATTAAAACAACAAAATACTCACTCAAACCCTTTTCATATATATCATTTTTCAATATATTTCTCTAAACAATCAATTCATTCTTAATTTTTTTTTTAATACAATAAACCCGTCTCGTACTAAAACAGACTCTTACTGAAAGATAATATCATAATAACCAAGGGATGACATTGAGATCCGTTGATTAAAAAAGACGTAGCCCCATTCACTTTATCGTATCTTTACTTATGCTGTTAAAAGCCTAACTCATCCTAGCATCATATATCTATCCCCGGATAACTATCATTCATATTCGATATCATGAATATATAATGACATGTTTGTCAATCATTTCTACATACGAGATAGAGGACACCTTTGATTTGAAACTATTCTTATTAAACCGCTTTCTCTTTGCCTCATCGATATAAAACACCTTTACGAAAACACCTTTCATCAAGTAAAAACTCGTGATAACACTTTCGTAAAAAAAAAAAAGGATTTTTATTAAAAAAAATTTTAAGACAAACTAATTGTGGGGGTGGGGGGCTAAGGTGGGGGTGGGGTAGGGAGGAGAGAAATAGTACAAAAGAGAGAGGAGAGAGAAGGGGGGTTTTACCAAACCCAGAGGTTTTTCAATCCTGTCCACAATTTCACTTACCAACAAAAAAAGTAAATAAAAAGTGTTGTAACAAACAAGTACAAATTCTTCTTCTTCTTCTTCTTCCTTTTTAGCATTTTTTTCATGGCTTGAAAATTCATAATTCTCATATACAATACATAGATTTCTACTCAGGTAATTTTTTCTATTTTTTTTTTGGTTTTTTATGCTCTGTTTTTTGGATTTTTTTTGAAATTTTGGTGGATGCAGTTTTTTGTGTTGTTTTCAACAAGAGTTTGATGGGTTTTTATGGTGATGGAGATTGGTTGAGTTTTCCGGTGAAAATTCAGGTTGATCACGGGGAGATCTGATAGGATTTGCTGAATTTTGTTTGGTTTTCAGTTTGATTGTGTGGAATTTGATGTTTTTAAGCGAAAATTGTTGAAATTATTGAATTTGGGTGAGAATTGGAACTGGGTTTGATTTTATAGTTATTATCGGTGAATCGAAAATGAAGTAGAATGGATATTGCAGTTTGTTAGTTTTGTTTGAGGTGTAGTTTTGTTGGTTGGATCAAAAGTCAAAATTTTGAAACTGGGAAAGAAATTGTGTTTTCTTTCTGAATTGTTGCCTGATTGGAATTTGGGTTTGTAGAGATGGATCTCTTATATATAAAATGGAATGTTTTTCTTTAGAGTTCTGTAGAAAGTTTTTATTTTATTTTTTTGTTGCATTTTTGTAGTGCTGATTACTTGTTGAAGAACAGTGATTGATCTTTTTTGAGTTGTATAGTAAGCATTTTAGCATATATATACTTGTGGCTAGTGGAAGGATCTCGGATTCCGCATATATTGATGTTCGTCTAGATGTATGGTTTTCTTGTATTTGTGCATCAGCTAAGCGCATTTGGAAAATACAACAATGTATCTGATGTAACCCCACAAGTGGGGTCTGGGGAGCGTAGGATATAGAGAGACTGTGTTCGATAGACACTCGGCTTGCTTTATGTAATGATATTGCATTTTTGATGTGCCTTTGTATTTGTAGTCACTTAAAGTTCTTAACTTTTGAACATTGGAGTTATGTATATCCTGTCTTTGGTCAATGCTTTTATGGTATGATTGATAAAAAACTGTTTTTTTTGGTGTAGATCGGTGAAATTAGTGACATTGGTTTATTGCATTGGGTGATCACTTGCTGGCATGCTTCTGAAGATATGGTGTATAAGAAGAAGTTAGATTTTGGTTTCAATGGCTTTCAAGTTCCAGTTATACCTAAAGCTCCTAGATCAGTTAGAGTAAGGATGCTGAAATTGTTAAATTGTCTGATCTTTTACGAGTCTTGTATTTATATACTTTTCTAAATATCGTCTGCGATTCTGAATCATTTCAGAGGAGACGTTCCTGTAAAAAATTGGATGATGATCAAATTTGTGCATTTGAATTATTGGCGGCTGTTGCCGGGAAGCTTTTACTGGAGAGCGAAAGCTCTACTTCCAGTAATGCAGCAGAAGGGAAAAATGAAATTGCTGATGGCAGGGATGGTATTAAAAGTGAGCAAGTGGAAGAAGGTAAAGCTGTGAAATCAGAGTGCCTCGACCAGGGGAGTTGTGTAGAAAGCGATTATTTACCCGAAACTGCAGCCCAAGATCAGAATTTGAAACATGGTGTCGATAAACCTCATCATGCAGAAAATAATTATGTCTTGGAGCATACTTCTACTGTTATAGGTTCTGACACTGATTTGAAGTTGGAAAACTGCAAGGAGGTCAATATAACTGATGGAAAATTCCACTCCAAAATTGAAGGTGGATCCTCTAGTCTCGAGGATCCATGTGATAGTAAAATCAGGACAGGAACTCAAAAGCACTTAGATGATTACAGCAAGCAGATTGAAGACGTAACTGTGACTAACACTTGTAGTGTAAAGAATCCAATCGAAGAATGTGTTAATAACAGTGGCTTGTTTAACTCAGACGGTAGTGTACAGTTACCCTTGTACAGGGATTCGGTTCCTAGTGCTTCTTTTGTAAAGCAAAGGAACAGTGTAAAGTTAGGTATTAGAGATGATGACGAAAATTCTTTTGACTGCTATAGATATAGCACCAAGTTAAGGGCCTTTAGGACGACATCACGACTTGGATACAGAAGAATAAGGAAGATGTTGAAATCACGACACTGGAAAGTGGCTCCTAAGTTGAAGGAATATGAGCGATCTTACACAAGTAAGTGTAGGATATACCTGACACCTCTGAAATTTTTGCCAGCTTAAGCTTTTCTTATACATGTTTCTATTGTCACTTCATGTCATTTTCTAACTATCGAATTTGGTGGTTTAGATGGTGGAATGGAGTCCTTTTACCTCAGTAGGAAAAGCGTACGTGCACGTAAGAGATGCCAACTTGAAGTTCCTTCCAAGAGACGGAAATTGAGCAACCATGGCTTTGCTGTTGCATATTACCAGGAGGCCAGTAGTGAAAGCGTTACAAATTCACCTGACAAGGAAATCAAACGAGACATTAATACCTCCCATGCCATCCCACCGAGAGGTCAATACTTTACTATATCAGGTCAATACTTTACTATTGACCTTGAAATTGAAGGTCCTGGTGGTTTATGTAGTCATACTAAGTAATATTCTGTATTGCTTTACAGGAACTGCTGATCCAGCTCCAGTTAACAATCATCACAAGAAGGACCCTAATGGTAAGGGATTTTGGATTTCATTTGTTTTTTAAATTTTCCCTCATTGATACCATGCATTTTTATTTTCTATAGAACTTCTAACTTGAGTCCAATTCATCCTTTCAGTTAAATTTAGCATCAAGTCCTTCAAGGTGCCAGAGCTTTACATAGAGGTTCCTGAAACTGCAACAGTTGGCTCGCTGAAGGTATTCAGGGTGTCCTCTTTTCCTCCTCCTTTGTTGTATACAATAGTCACCCACCTCCCTAGGCTGACTAAGGAACTTCAGTTGACGATTTATGCTTGTGCTGAATGTTGAAAATTATTGTTCTTGCTGCATCTGTCAGTCAATACAGTTATTCATTTAATCTTTCTCGTCATTTAATATCTCTCTGAAGTCGCTTAATTAAGAATTCTCTGATATGCAGAAAGCTTGCATTAAATTAAGGAATGATAATGTTGGCAGTTGTAACTAAATTGATTTGTGGTGATGTTAGAAAGTTTTATCTGTTGTGGAATTGGAAGTTCTCTAAGCTAAATGCTAATTTTCTTATGTAGAGAACGGTTATGGAGGCAGTTACCGCTATACTGGAAAGTGGATTACGGGTTGGGATGGTTCTCCAGGGAAAGAAGGTCAGAGATGACAATAGAACACTGGAGCAGGCTGGCATTTCCAAGAACGGCAACCTCGATAATTTGGGTTTCACTTTGGAGCCCAGATTCACCCAAGTTTCTCCATCATCATCTCCTAATAAACTTCCGGCTTCATCAACATATGCTGCAGATCAGGAACTAACAAGGTATGATCGAAGAGTTTAGCACTCCTATGTTTTTGCATAGTGTTGCTTTGGAAAGAAATTCTAGTTGCAAATTTTTTTGCCTATCATTTAGGAAATTGACTGGGTTTAGACTAATTAGTTATATTTATGCTCAGGCGGCGACCTAGTCCTATATTGGAATTGGGGATTCACAACACTTCAGCAGACCCTCTAGAGACTGAGATGTGCAAGTACAACGATAATAACCGTCCATCAGAGCTATCTCCTACAAATCCTATTGATTCATCAACTGATGTATCTATTCCAGATTCTAGAGCCTTGGTGATAGTTCCTTCAGTTAATGCAGAGGCACTTGCTATGGTTCCGCTGAACCAAAAAAGTAAACGTTCTGAACTTTCACAACGTAGAATACGGAGACCATTCTCAGTTGCAGAAGTAGAAGCGCTAGTTGAAGCTGTGGAGCATCTTGGAACTGGAAGGTATGAGAACTTTAGATCCTCCTTGCAAGCAAAAACAGTTTAGAGTTTGTTGTCCACTAGAGAACTGCATTTCTAATAATTTCTGATAATGCAGGTGGCGTGATGTTAAAATGCGTGCTTTTGATAATGCTGATCACCGAACTTATGTTGACTTGAAGGTTAGACATCTTATTGGTGCCATTATTGTTTCTTATGTTTCTATTGTAGCAATTCCTTTTGCATGCATTATGCCAGTTCTTGAGGAAATTAGTTTTTTTACATCCTTGGATGTTATTACATATTGTTCTTAGCAAATAATGGTCATGGTTTCTTTATCATTTGGACTTTGCATCCCACGTCTTAGATACTTGCTCTGTTTCAATTTTAAGGATTTAGTCTGTCCAAAAAGAATGTTACTTTTCTATATTTTGAAACGACATTTTGAAACGAAGGAACTTTAAAATTTCCGTTTTACCTTTTAGAAGATATGCTCTTAAAGCCATATGTATGTCATGACATGTTTAAGACCATAAAATACCGCTATATAAAATGAAATGGGAGGAAGAAAAGGTCTCTCGTCATATGACAAGATGCTTTCCATATTTTGACAATCCATAGTTTTATTTATATTGTAAATTGTATTATAATGGCTTAATGAATCTAATGACAGCTCTGAATGATTGCCTAGAAAGCAAAAGGGGGAACATATGAGTTGTTCTAGATAAGCATAGATCTGACTAATTTTTTGATCTTTATTTAGCAAATGCTAATGATTGTACCCATCATCCATGTGATGTGTGGTGCTTTGTTTATATTAGGATAAATGGAAGACATTAGTACATACAGCAAGCATTGCCCCGCAACAACGAAGAGGCGAGCCTGTTCCCCAGGAACTTCTGGACAGAGTCTTAGCTGCCCATGCCTACTGGTCTCAACAACAGGGGAAACATCATGCTGAACCTCTGAAAACTCCAGATGCAAAAGCACAGAAAGTTGGCGCTTGAAGGAATTCGTCGAATTGTCAATGATGTAAAGAAACTATTATATTAGGTAACACGAAGAGCACGACGAGGAAACTGTAAAAAAGGATTCGTTCTGTTTCTCGTCAACTCGGTTAGACTCACTGATTTGTTGCCTTACAACAGTTGTGACTTTGTAAATTGCTCAGGAATAAAGCTGTGCAAGCAGCACATGTCTCTCTAGGGTTTATTTTGTTTCTGTTGGTTCTTTCATTTGGTATTATTAGGGTTATGGAAAGAATCAAATGTATTAAATATGTACATTAGTAGTAGTTCCAATTGATTTTCTAGTGTAATTTCACTATTGTATGCAACTGTCCTGATATTTAGTTGAATCTCATTTCAAGTGTTTTGTTATTAAGTATGTACATATGTAAGATAATACCGCGTACAATAGAGTCTATGCGATTCCATTCTTCTCGCTCCTCATATAATGAAAGTTTAGTACATTGGACTGTCTTTTATTCTTTATACATTCGATATCTCAAAATGTACTAGTGGAAAAATTAACTTCAGATAATACCGCGTACAATAGAGTCGATGCGATTCCATTCTTCTCTTATTCTTACTCTTATTGGGCTACACCCAAACCAAAAATACCCCCAAGCCCTCTCAAGCTATACCGACAGATACATGATTTTCACAAAAAATATCATTACTTAAATTGTATTTACGCAAAAAAGAATACTTATCAATATAATGACATTTTTCAACGATGAACACTAATTTCGCCCCTCATGGTTTTCACATATTGTTTTTTTCTTACAAGAAGAGGGAAAAAATGATGAGAGGTAAAAAGAAAAAGCATATGAGAAACTAGAAAATCAATTAATTAATATAAAATGAATAAAAAAAGAAAGAAGAGGATAATGAAAAGGATAGGGAATTCAATATCCACACATGATTTTGAGGAATATAATATAATAGTTGTTGGTGAAATATTATATATACATATATGTTCATTTTCCCTCCTTTAATTTAATTTAATATATCCAATGGGAAAGCCAAACAACACGTTACACCATGTGAGATTTATGGATAGGGAACTCATTTTTTTTGCCTTTTTTTTGGGTGTGGGTTTGGGGGTGTCAGGTCATTAGTTAGATAGTTAAGTGTTGTATCATTTATATTTCTGTATTATTAGTCGTATTATTAATCGTTGTCTGTTACTTTTTGTACTTTGGTTATTGTTGTTAAGATGATTTATCAGGTTGTCTATAGTATTTTGTCATGACTTCATTTATTTTTGTTATTTCTTTTTTTATATTGTTTTAGACTGTTTTTTCCTTAATCTGAGGATCTATCGGAAACAAGCTTTCTACCTAGATAGGTTCAAGGTTTGCGTATGCTTAATCCTTTCTATATCCTCATTTTGGTCTGCGTATGCTTAATCCTTTCTATAATCTCATATCCTTTCTATAACCTTATTTTGTGAGATTACACTAGAAATTATTATTATTATTTCACGAAGGGTGTCCAGGTGTTAAAGTGAGCCTACTCTTCTTAAGAAGTGAAAATTTGCAACTAGTGAGGTTCGAACACACGAATACTTTAAGTTTGCTTGTCTCTTTCAATGCATCTGAAATCATTGGATTACATCATATTGTTGTGTCAATGGTGTCCGAAATATGTTATTTAACCATTTTATTTATCATTTTACTTGTATATACAATATAATTTTTCGACGAAGGTTGTCGCGTAGCTACGCCCCTACATATATTCAATGTTTATTATTGCTCACTAGTTAGCTAGATGCACGTGGTATCATTAGTTTGGTCCCAAATAAATAGGATACCTTAATTTTAATCTTTACAATTAATTACAGTACATCCAAACAGACAGACTGGTTGTTACAACTAGCTTATTAGCTTTTACTTAATTAAGTTATTTATAGAATAAAGTAATTAGTTACAGAGAACAACAGCTCCATGCACATGCAAATGTGCACCCTTACTGACACGTGATAGGGGCGGATCTAGAGGGTCGGAGAGTGTTCATCTGATCTTGTCGACAAAAAGTTTCACTGTATATATAGATTTTTGAATCTCCGAAATATGTAAGGTTGATTTCGTAGTTTAGGAGTTTAAATCTTAGGCTCTATATTTTTATTTTTCGAATTTTCTAAATGAAAAATCTAGATTCGCCATTGTGCGTGAAGTCATTTAATAGTCTGTTTTTTTTTTTCATTTGACATTCATATTAGAGCCTGACTTTGAGAACGCCGCTTTCAAATTATTTATATATCTAGAAAGAAAATTTGAAATCTCTAATTAATGACAGTAAAAAATAATCTATATTGATAGCTTGGAAAATTGTCTGCCAGTGTTATTCATATTTCCTTTTAATATTAAATCTCAGATCTGATTTTCCTTTTAAAACTTTTGTTCTACGACATTAGGTCTTAATTTAAATGATTCAAACAACAACTTATTAAGTGCATTTATTATTTTACAATTTAATTTATTTACGAGTCTGAATAAATTAAAATTATTTAAATTTTGAAAGAGTGTTAAAATTATTTAGAGTTATTTAGTTGAAGATTTGATCATCAATGATTTAAAGCTACAAAATTTATCTCCATCTTAAAAATAAGAATATGTTAATTGATGTATAATTTAAAATAGAATAGTCTCCAAAAATCTTATTTTAAATTATACTTCATGTCTATATTAAGTGTAATATATTTTCTAAGAGAAATCTCAAAAATTTCAAGTGTAATATATTCTCTTAAAAAGAAATCTCAAATATTTCATAAGTTAATGAAATATTCATAAATATCAGTGCAGATCAAATGAAGGTCCATATTATTCTAGTTCAAGAAATACGCCACTAACAGCTCTCGAATCACGGAGAAATCTTAAGAAAAAAGAATCAAGAGATAAACATTTTTATACCCACAAATCACAATGTTTATAAATAAAATTATGTTTTTTTTGTGATTGCTTAATTTTTAGGATAAATTACCTATATACACACCTTTATTTTCCATAATTTCCATTATTCCCTACCAATTTAAAATATTTCCAAAATCCTTTAATTTTCTCCAATTCTCAAATCAGCCCGGATACATAAGTATCTCAGCCTTAACACACGATTTCCTTCCTTTTTTCACTCCTTTGATATCTCCCTAATTTCACTCCACAATCTTATCAGTTACAATTTTCATATCAGTTTGATTTTCAAGAGGATTCTCTCTCCATTCAATCAAATTCAAACAACTTAATAGGTACAGTGCGTCTCTTCCATAGTCTTCTTCTTCATTTTTTTCTTCTTTTTTATTTCCTGATATAGTGCGTCTCCTCCATAGTCATTTTCTTTAATTTTATTATTTTTCTTCTTTTTTCCTGATACATATGGACCAAGTTCCTTATTTTAGTATTGGTATTACTCAACTAGTCGAAGAAGGATGCATCTTCGACTTCTAAATAGACTGTGAAAAAAATGCTCAAAAAGACGGAAAAAGCCGATCTATTGGTGGCTTTGGTAAGTACTTTGGATCGAGATTCATGGGTGATGTCTATGTTAATAGTAAAAAAAATAAAAAAATACAAGAGCGAATGTTGAGAAGGAGAACGAGAAGAAGGATGTACCTTCATATTCTAAAGTAAATGTAGAAAAAAGTGAATGTACATTTGTCTTCTAAAGTGAATGTTGAGAAGGAGAAGTTGAAATAGATCAGATTGTTGATTTTTTTTCGATTTTTCTTGTTCATCTTTTTTTGCTATATATGAGTTCAGATTTTTAATGTATCCAGGTGTTTTTGTTTCTTAAATTAATGTATAATGCATTCGTTTCAATATTATGACACATTACAATTTCATCGTGTACAATGTATCGTGTTTAAATTACTAAATTATATTACGGTTATAGTTTGGGATATATTAACTAGATTTTTAATGTATCTAGTTAACTTTGTTTCTTAAATTAATGTATAATGCATTTGTTTCAACACTACGATACATTACAATTTTATCATGCACAGTGTATCGTGTTCAAATTTTAGTTTTGATACATAAATTTAATTAGTTTTGATATATACTTGATACAAAATTTCTACCAAATATAACATTTATCATGTATCCAGGTGTTGCTATGTATCTTCTATCCTATTCAAATTTAGATATGTATTCAAATTTTGATACATAAACTTAATTAGTTTTGATACTTGATACAAAACTTCTACCAAATATATCATTTATCATGTATCTAGGTGTTGGTATGTATCCGTACACAATACATGATACATTAAAGTGTCACACAAGTATGTATCAGATTCATAAATGGTGATACGTAAATGCTATTATCAAAAGTTTGTTTAGTTTGAGGCAAAATGTGAAGATCTTCCAGCTATGTATCAGATACAATAAATATGGAGTGCATTAATACATATATTAAATCATGTATTAGATACACAACATGATGAATCATGTACACACCATTCTGTCTTTTAAATAGTGCTAATATCATATACAACTCTTTATCAAACACAACTGTACAAATTGTTTGTTAGATACACAATTTTATGGAACACAATATTACATCTACTAAACCATATAACTGATACATGATATAATGTATCGGATACACAATATTCTATTCATGTATGAACAAATACATAATTTTTTAGATATAATACGTAAATTTGAATTTATACTAATTGTATCTAATACGTAGCAACTACCACAAAGTAATGTATCGATCTCAATAAAAGTCTCAACAACCATAGGCTTGGTGGGAATCATCTTAACTATACCAGCATTACCATTCTTTAAGAACTTCGCCTCCTTCTCCAGTTCCTTACCTGAGCACCTGTCAATGTTGGTCAAGATCTCAGCAAACTTTACAACAATATGGGAAGTGTGGCAGCCGAGCACTAGTGAATATCCAATTCCAATCTGACGAGGATAATTCATGATGATGACCTGAGAACCTGTCGATGATCCCCTCTTAATTACTTAATTTTCAATGGAGATGAGTTATTACCTTCTACGATGTATCTGATTTTCAAGATTTACCTAATCTCATCGAACTCCAACTCGATTGAAATGACGGCTTTCATATTCATAAATGAAATCGATTGTCCAACCACATTTCTATCACTTTTGTAACCTTCATAACTCATCTCGCTTACCCAAATTCCTGATTCTCTCAACAAAATTGATATATATATATTAATATTGTATCAGCCAATATTGTCGAGTAATTTAAATTTTTCACGATTTGGGCTGTAATGGCGGCTTGATGGAGATGATGGAAATTTGAATTTTGAAAGATATGAATCTGTTACATATTGGGATGGATCGATAACAATCACTTATGCTTGAATCGTGGGATATAAAATCAATTTTATGTTAATTTTCCTAATAAAGCGCAACAACCAACTATTTTCCTTAAAAGGTGCAACTGCCAGCTTTTGCAGTGTATCACATATAATGTATCGGGATGAAACTTATGTATCCGAATGACTTCTATTTTAAGGGATTTTTGTAAAATAGAAAAAAGTAGGGATATAATGTAATTTAGATTTTACATTATGAAATTTATGTAAGTTATACATTTTTTTATCACTTTAAAATTTATGGCAAACAAATGTATATTTTTAACAGAGATAAACAATTTTGTACCCACAAATCACAATGTTTATTAAAAAAATTATGTTTTTTTTTGTGATTGCTTAATTTTTATCACTTTAAAATCTATGACAAACATATGTATATTTTTAACCTAATAACGATATAAATTGCTTAACTCAATTATAAATCATTTATACAAATTAAACTTCCATTTATTTTATTTTAATATTCAATATGACGTACGACATCTTGAATATCTCATAAATTCTTGGATATTCACAAAGAAATCATGAAAACATCAAAAAGTGATCTCGAATATCCCCTAAACTCTTGAGATATTTATAAAGAGATAAAAATATGCCAAACAATTCTTGATAATCAAATACTTCAAGAAGATCCGCAAATCCTTTTATGGGGATCAAGTTCAAATACGTCACTAACGACTTTTGAATTACGGAGAAATTTAGAGAGAAGAATGAAGAGAGGAACAAAGTTATACCCGCACTACTTATTACCAAATCAACGACATATAACGGTCGAGATGTTTTTTTCTTTTAATATAATTTTTTGTTCAAAAGAATATCCTTTTTACCAAACCAAAACATAGATAACTAAATTATGTGGTCCATTTATTCTGGTACAATAAGTAAACGATATTTATATCTTCTAATTTTGTATATGTATAAGTAGTCACTTTAATTTATATAAAATTGAATAAATAGATACACACATTCTACATGATGTCATCTCACACAAATTGATCGACACGTAAAGTGCCAAGTAGGATGCAAATATTTATACTTATTTAATTTTATACAAATTTAAATATATACATATATACATCCAAAATTGAAAAACATATATAAATATCAATTGAGCTCAAATTGATCGAAAGGTTTATGTTATTATCAAATGGACACAAATTCCTTTTTGAATTAAGTCATTTGTCTTGAAAATAACTAGACATAAATTACGCAAGCTCTACTAAGGGTTACACGTGTCAATTTTTCTATATTATAAA
>JAJOOS010018321.1:0-25870 GCA_029582725.1 Solanum chiquidenum | reverse complement strand
ATGAAAAATAAAAAATTTGAAGTTGAAAATATTTTTTTAAAACAAATTTAAATTTTTTAAAACAAAAAAAATTGTAATTTGAAGTTGAAATAGAGTTTTGGAAAATGTTTTCCTTAAGTTTTGAAGGGAAGTCATTTTCCTTAAATTTGAGGAAAATGAGTTAATTGTTATATCAAAAAGAAATTTAAATATTTATTGAATTTTAACATTGTGATTTGTGTAAGATTATAGTTATTGCAGCGATTATAGAAGCACATTATAATTTTCTCTATTTTTGAGAAAATGCATATTTAATAGAAATTTTATATTACTTTCCAGTATATTAAAATTTAAATATTTCTTAATTTTTTTTTAACGATACGATACTCATTAAGAAGTCACTCAATTTATATTTTTTAAAAAGCCAAATTATTTAGAGGCAAATCAATATCAATTGATTGCACAAAAAACTAATCAAAATGATATGTTGACGCATAGTGGAGAAGTATTTTTTTATTCATTTAAGGAAAGTACTCAAAACAAGAATGATTTAGATATTTTACTCTGATGAGACTTCTTCATTACGGTAAGTAAGTTAAACTATAATCATCTAGGGATTCATATTTAAGTTCCATCTGATTTTTTTTAGCTAATGATAGCTGTAAAAGTCAAAAAAGAAGAAGAAACAATAAATTCATTGAGTTTTTATCATAGTTTTGTCGCATTTTATAGGGAAAATTTAGATTCTATAAATCTTTGAATATTTTGACTTGGAGAATTCCTAGTTATTTCTAGTAATTATATTTTACTGAAATTAAACAAGGGTGTATTACATACCCAGTTAGATATTATAATATTAAAATAAATATAGTTTATGGATCTGATCTTATCTTGACCAACCTTTATGAGTCAAACTTTTTCACATGAGAATAATTTAGTGTGGCTTAAATTTTGAGTATGTAGAATCCACCAAATATGGTCATAGAGTAATGAAAATGTACTTGCTTACTCATTTAAGTCATAAGTGAAAAAAAAATATTTTAATTTTTATATATGTACAAAATTAAAGATTAAAACAATCAAACATTTTAAATGACTGAGAATTTTGAAATATCAATTTCAGTAATATTTCAACGTGCATAAAATTTATAAAGTTAATTGTTATATACAAAAGAAATTCAAATATTTATTAAATTTTAAATTGTGATTTGTGTAAGATTATAGTTATTGCAGCGATTATAGAACACATTATAATTTTCTCTATTTTTTGAAAAAAATGCATATTTAATAGAAATTTAATATTGCTTTCCAGTATATTAAAAGTTAAATACTTCTTAATTTTATTTTTGTTTCGGTACGATACTCATCAAGAAGTCACTCAACTTATATTTTAAAAAAATCTAAATTATTTTGAGGCAAATCAATATAAATTGATTGCACAAAAAATTAATCAAAATGATATGTTTACGCAAGGTGGAGAAGGATTTTTTTTATTCATTTAAGGAATGTACTCAAAACAAGAACATTTAAGGAATATACACAAAACTATATTTATATTTTTACACTTAAATATTCTTGATACAATATTTTCTTGAAAGACAAAAGAATTATTTAATATTTTATAGGCTTTAAAGTTAAAAGGACTAACAACTAAACCTCATTAAAAAGTGAAAAATAAAAAATTGTAACATTTAATCATGTATTTGGTTTAGTTTAATTGTTTATTTATTTGATTTTAAAAGTTAGTAAGGTATTTTTCAATTAAAAAAAGCACATTTTTATAATCCAACTTTGAACTTAAAATTTTTTCACTTTTAATATGATATGATGATATGATAAGAAAACCAATTAGTATAGAAAAAAAATAGAAGAATGAGCAATGACCACATATATAATTTATGAGTGGGGCAAACACATAGATTCCCCTTTAACTTATCCCAAAAAGTCAGTTACACGTTTAAACTATTATGGTGACCTATTACACACTTTTACTATTCAAAAGTGAATTTATTACCACCCTGAAACGTGTAACACCACTCTCACATTAAGTGGTGTATTACACTCGCTGCCACATCAGCGCTACGTCAGCGTTATGTCATAAATTATAATTTTTTTATTTTGTTTTCTTTATTAATTAACTTTTATTTTATTAACTATATTTTACTCTAATTAATTATTTTAATTCTTTAATAATTATATCTTCTTCATCACTAAATCCCACCTATTTTCAATTCTCATTTCATCGGAAAATCATATCCGGCCCCACCTTCACTATTGATTTTGTTCTTCATCACCACTATATTGCCTTCAATTCTTCTTCTTCTTTGTCACCCAACACCAAATATCACCACCACCATTATCAATATCGATTTTTTCTTCTTCACCACCTTCAATTACCTATTTTAATTTTTGCCACCCGCCATCCATCACCACCAAACCCATAAAGTTGCTATCACCACCAAACCCAAAAATTAATTAACAACCAAATTTTTTTTAACAAAGTCAAAAAAATGAAAAATATAGAAACAATCAACCGAAACTTTTCTAGATATAATACAATTATTCACTAACAAATCTATGGAAATTAACCTAATTGCGAATAAAAAAAATTGTGTTTTTAGATTGTGATAAAAAAAAGTAAACAAATGTGATAAAAATAAAGAATGAAGAAGAAGAAGAAGAGGGTGTGGGGGTAGAAAAAAGGATTCTAACTTTTTTTTTTTACTTTTTTTTCAAACTGACGCGTCTATTTTTTTTTTTTATCACATCAGTTTTAAGGGGTAAGAAAAATCACTTTTAAATAGTATAGGTGTGTAATGAGTCATGGTGTACCATCATTGTAGATTTTCTTTACACCATCGAATAATTTTAAAGATAATAGCATAATATTTTTAAATATTATTAGGATAAGTTAAGCATTAGAAACTAGAACTTAAAAATATTAAGGATAATTTGAATCATAGTTATATTATAAATAAAATTATCACCATATTTTAGAAGTATTTTCTTTTTTAGTGCACTACTCTTATTTGTAATCGGCGGCACTGTCATGGCAACGACAAAAAATGACATCATTGCAGTAATCTCTTTCATATTTTTATTAGTTAACAATATTTCAGTTCATCGGTGTCACAATCCAAGACTATTCCTTAGACGTGACATGGTGCCTAGAGCCACAAGTGACCCTAAGCTAACCACATGACATGTCATAATACTAAGATAACATATATAACCGAATAAAATGAATACGGGCTAAAGTTTTAAATAACTATCATATCATAAGAAGAAGTCCGATACAAAGATAACACATGTGAGAACAACTAATTGTCTGAAAAGCCTCTAAACATAGTGATCAGTTGCTAAGACAAGTCCCTAGCTAACTCTAAATTGTCTTAAAACTAAATGAAAGTACATAAGCAAAGTCATAAAGGCATGTCCCTGGAACATGAGGACTCACCAACAACAATATAAGCTGAGAAGATCTTGTACTAACCATGGCCTAAAGAATGTGTGTCATAATCTATATTAGGAAACAATATAGGAAAAAAGTACACAGTCAGTACTTGAAATGTACTGAGTGTGAGAAAAATGCATAAATATGACATGAGAACTATCACGATCCAAAAATGGATGTGATGACACTCGTCTTATCCGACCAAGACAGTCAGCCTAAAACTCAACTATTACGATAAAACACGAAAATAAAATAAAAATAGAAGTTTAATACTCAATTATAAATGCAGATAATAAGTCAATTTAACTAAATCCACAAAATTTGGTTGTCACGTTTATAAGCTTCTAATGTATTATGATAGATTTGAAAGAAAAATATAAGTCTTAGATGATGTTGTCTCTAAAGTAGAACATAATCATAAATAGGAGTGTGAGGGTCCGCTGAGATAACAAATAGCTACCTCACAAATCTCCACAGGAACCCTCAGACAAGAAGAGAAGAGAAATTATCAATAATCCGAACTCATAACCTACACAAATGTAGAAGCAACGTATAATTACCAAACCACACGAGGCAAGCGAACTCCTAAACACAAGTTAAGTATCTATATTCTATTTTCTTAACTTGTGTTTAGGAGTTCACTTGTTGAGTACCATGTGGTTTTGTACTCACCCTTTGCTTCCATATTTGTGTAGGCTATGAACTTGAATCTTTATAATACTCCCTCTTCTATTCTTGTTTAAGGCTTCTTGTGGAGATTTGTGAGATAGTTGTTTGTTATCTCATCGGACCCTCTCACTCCTGCTTATAATTTTGTTTTATTTAGAGAGAAAATTATTTGAGACTTATATTTTTCTTTCAAATTTATCATAATACATTAGAGGCTTGTACACGTGACATCTAGTTTTTGGAGATATAGTTAAGTTGACTTACTATCCGTATTTATAATTGAGTATTAAAATCCTATTTTTATTTTATTTCTATATTTTATCATAATGGTTGAGTTTTAAGTTGACTTGTCTTGGTGGGATAAGACGAGTGCCATCATATCTATTTTTGGATCATGACAAATGGTATTAGAGCCCTAAATTCATAGGTCTCATGTGTTTACAAGCCAATTCTAGTAGAGTCTCGAGGATCTGTGTGGAGACATTTGTTGCTTATCTTCGATAGGCTATGGTGATTTTAGAAAACGTTCACTTTTTGAATCTTTATCGTGCGTCCTTTGTCCGGGCTTATTCTTATCGCTTCTTTTCATTCTCTCTCACTTATAATGATTTCTTGTGTGTGGTTCATCATGTGAGAAGTCGGTGCGTCATGTATAGCTTGGATGTTAGATCTGGTACTAAGGTTGAATTGCTAGACTTATAAAAAAGATGCATAGTCAGATTTGGAATGTTCAACGATTCGAAAAGGTTAAGTAAGGTGATGACTCGACGATGCATTTAAAGGATATTTGAATGATGAGGTTGAAAAAATATTTGAATGACTCGACATGTTTTTTTTCAAGTTAGTTATCCAGCAGTGGGAATAGTACTTATGTGGTATAGACGATATCTATAGTGGTTCGACAATTGGAAGTGAAAATATTAGAGGGACAACTAGATAATGAATATTGTAACTTTGGAAACTATAGTTAGTAAAGTTGCCATAACATGTATAGGTTACTTAGCGAATGATGAGAATGGTCTTACGCTAACTGAGGTCAGAATCTCTATTGTAGTTTCATAGATTCAATGTATATCAAAGAGGGTCATGATACGACTACTACAATGGAAATGATGCTTACTTGGTTAAAGTTAGGGAGTGGGTTACTTTTGCTATCAACCTGATCTACGAAAGAATTCATATCGCTTGGGCTAGAGACGAATTTTTTTTGGTAATGTTTTGTAGCTATTCAATGGGTACAAAGGTGTGATCTATTTGGGTACGATCTTCTCGATAGGTATGATGTGTTCTAGTGGTAGATCTAACAGACTTTCATGGTGTGGTACTAGTTGTATATAGAAATGGATACGTCGATTGTCAAGTGTGAACACTAACTACTTAAAGAGTTATCATTTGTATCACATGCTCATATAATGAGATTTGATGTTACATTCACATCTGAGAAAGCAACTAGTTTGTTTCTATGCATGTTTGGGTTACGTGTTATTATAAGAAATATTTTAGTGGTGGATCCTTAGTATGGTATTAATGTGTTTAGGTTGTGTAGTGTATCCCGATGATTCAGAATGGTGATTTCCTCATAATCTCCAAAGGAGATCTATATTGAAATGACAAGTTTATGGGTAAAGAAAGTACCAACAAGTATACTTGTGTGAGGGTAATTGAGATTTTTATTAAGAAAGTGTGTTTATAATTGGGTTAGTCCTTTGGATTTTTGGTAGGTATAACTGGATTTAAGGTATTATGTCTATGATAAGGTTGACTTATAGATGATGGCAACGGCTACTGAGCATAACGTATAAGATTTTGTGACAGATTATGACCTGATTGCAACCATATGAAAAGGATTTTTGGTTAAATGAATTCGGTATGGTAATAATGACTTGCGGATATCTAAAGTTCTGGTTTTCTACTATTTGGTGAGTAGCGTGATCATATGAAAAGTTATAGGATGTGTTGAGACACCACTCGAATCTTAGTTAGAGTTATAAATGAAAAGAATTAACGGGATGTAGTGTTGCCTTCAGAAGAAAGTGAAAGCAAGGATATTTACTCTAATTGTAAGGGCCAAAGATGTATCTTTATAGGGTTAAGAATTGGGTTTAGAGATGTACGGTTTCATCTGTTTTTCTCTGGGTATGGGATTAGTTTCTTGGGTTCATCATATTGGTTAAAAACCGTTGGATAAGATTTGAGAAAGGAATTTACAGACATTTGATTCAAGTGTGGTCATAAGTTATTTGGTGGTTTCAAGTTTGATAACGTGTACGGTTGGATTTTTAGTGAAGGATACAGTAAGGTCGGTGGAGAGGTGATCAATGATAAGCTAAGATACGTGAATTCATAAAAATCTTCAACATATGAGCTAATGTTGATAGATAAAGGGATTAGGTTATACAGTTGGAAGAATTCAAGTTTTTTTTATTGTAAGTCTACATTAATTGTGGTATATTTTGTCAAGGTATGAATTGGTAAGGTAAGAAGTGATTGATTGCATCGGGTATTGAGCATTTGGAAGGACTTATGCATGGTTTGGGTAGTAAAGTTTGTTACTTTTGATTACTGAAGGACCTAAGGAATGGTTTAACTTAAAAGTGTTGGTTTAGAGTATAAGGTAATATATCATAGATTGTTGGTCAATAAATAAAATTGGAAAGCGAGTCAGTGAAAAGAATAAAAGTTTGGTGTATTAATCAAGGTATTTGAAATTTGTGTCATGGGAAGAAGTTGAGAAATGTAAAGGAATAAGACCGCTCGTATAGACCCTAGAGCTGTCAAAATGGGTTGGCCCAACCCAACCCAACTCAACCCTAACGGGCTAGAGAGTTAACTGGGTTGGGACGGGCTGGCCCTTTTAATTAAAGGGCCGATAAAATAGCAGCCCAACCCAGCCCTAAGCGGGCAGCGGGTTGGGACGGGTTGGCCCTTCAACCAAAAAATGGACAACATTTCCTCTTAGAAAGGATACGAACGTTGATGTCTGATGGACACGACATCAATACATACATAAATTCATTCATGAATTACACACACTTCAGTGAATATTTACAAAACAAATACATAATAGCCAAGATACAATATTCATAAGATTCATCCGAGCAAAAAAATATTACATGATCATTATTTTTATAAACAAGACAATAAAGGAGAAGTGAAAAATTAGGCATAAAAACAAAAGTAAAAGAGGTCAAAGATTCATAGTTATAATGGAGTAATGAACTTGGGTTAATAAGAAAATTTAGTGGGCTAATGACCCTAAAATGTAAAAGATATGTAAAAAATATAGTCTTGATTTATATTGATATTTTAAAAATATTTATTGACAAAATCTTAACAAGTAAAACACTACTTAAAATATTTATAATAAATATATTTAAAATTCACAGCCCGCGGGCTGGCCTCTGAGGCTTGTGGGTTGGGCCTACGAGGCCAGCGGGCCAAATGAGGCTGGGCTAAAAACCCTTGTTCCTAAATGGGCTGAAAAAATTGAGCCCTACCCCATTTAATTTAAGGGTTGGGTTTGGCCGACCTAGCGGGCCAAGCCCATTTTGACGGCTCTAATAGACCCTTGGTTCTGAATTGAAGGTTGTATGGATTTTGACATTTGAGTTCATATATGACCATACAATGTGACCTGGTTCGCATAGACTTACTAGGGGTTTATCAACGAATTTTATGAAGATTAGGTTTTAGTTGGGTGACAAACAATGATGTGTGGGAGATTCTGCATTTTTATGTTGGGTTGGATTGTTCAAATTATGGTTTCTTGCTTTCAAAGACTCCAGTTTTTATGAGTTGTTAGTAGTAGCTTTTTAAGATGTTGTGGGTCTTTTCCCGACAGTCATCTTTATACAGTAGATGCTTCATAGATAGACATTTTTGGAGAGTCTTTTAGTTTCAAATATTTTATTTAAAACTTATTGTTTCATACTTATATATTCAGAGAGTTTGAGATTCATTAAACTCTTGTTAAATGTTTCTTTCAGCTTGATGCTTATGTATGCTTGAGTTAGTCTTCCGCTTGTAGTCAGCCATGATGAGGGTTCACTTGGGGACCAACAATGATTCTCGAGTGTCGATCACATCCAGGGTGTAGGCTCGAGTCATGACAAACTTGATATCAAAGCACGGAGGATCAAGTGTCCTAGTGTCACGACTCAAAACGAGTCATGAGTAGAACTCACACTTAACCTCATAAGTGGGAGAACCAACTAATTCAAACCCCAACTTAAAGTTTTACTTACGAAATACAACCATAACACGGAAGCTCAAATCTTATTAATATAAGAAATACAAATCCACTAGAGTCTATAACATATTATTTTCAAAACCTGAAAGTCATCACATCAATGACATCTAATTTCCAAGTAATAAGTCTTAGAGTATCAAAGACACCAGAATAAATAAATAAATAAAATAATTTATGTCTGAAAACTAAGGACATCATGCCAAAACTGAGAGAATCCAACACGAGCTAGAATGAATAGATCACCCTAGAACCTGATGTGCTGGAGACTAGCTAGAGCTGAGGACGACCCAAAGTTGTTGGTACACTTGTTGCACTCCATAAAAGAAAACGAAGAAAATACAAGTAGGGGTTAGCACAGGGTAACATGTACTAAGTAGGTATCATCGGCTGACTCAAAATAGAAACCAATATGCATAAAGTAATAGTATAAAATCAACTATAGGACTTAGCAGGTGGCAAGAAACAAACAACATAAACAAGTGACAATAGTAATGAAGCAGCACGTAATCAATCAACAATATCAAGAACACACATGAGGACTCAGGCCTTCACACCACAATCTTTTGAGAAATGGGTTCGTTGAGATTGAGTATATTAAGTTACTTTAACATGTTTTCCTTTAATGTTATCGTGCTGGAACGTGACATCTGATACATTAATATCATGTCGGCTCGTGGCATCCGATCCATATATCGTGTCAGTTCATGGCATCTGATCCATATATCATTCCGGTTCATGGATTCTGATCCAAATATATCATGCCGGCTCGTGACATCCAATCCAAATAATTGTGACGGTTCGTGGCACCCGATCCAATAATATAGTTAATTTATCATTCGTTACTATCACTTTTCACTTCACTAGCAATATTTCATCAAGCCTTCTGTCACTCCCCAAGTCTACACCCTGGGCGAGACTGGCACTCGAAGACCATTTCTGGCCCCAAGCGAACCCCTGGCCTGACTTTCTAAACTCAGCGGAAGAATTACTCAACATAGTAAGCTTAAACAATAACTTTAAGAAATAATATCTTAACCAAATTGGCAACTTAAGTCTCATAGCAAAACATCTGCAATACAAAGATGAGAGACTCATAACTAATTGTCTGACTATCTATGAAGCCTCTAACATACTGAGATGGATGTTGGGACAAACCCCACAACATCCTAACAAATAAAAAGACTGAAAGCGAATAAAAGAGTCCTCCTGAATGCAAGGAGGCTCACCACTGACTCTGAACTGCTCAACTGGATCAACGAGGCGCTGGATGCTGATCCTGGTTACCTGAATCTGCATTATAAGACGATGCAGGCCAACTGGCATCAGTACATTGAATGTATGATTATGCGAGTTGGAATGCTAAGCAAAACAGGCTAGAAGGAAATCTGAAAGAAACTGAATAACTTACATGGGTCAACTCAACTCAACCTGACTGTCTCATTTCAATATAAAGCAATTTAAAAACAAATGCAATATAAAGAAAAGTTGTTTAAAACATGCTATAAACTCTGTGTGTATACAAAGATACAATAAATCTGAGATGTATGTAGAAATACAAATGAACTGCTGTATATAAAAATACAATAACTGTTGTGGGAGTTTCTCTAACCGACAACCATCACATAAGAGTTATAGTGATGATACAGTGATCAAGCTGCCAGAGCATCCTATACCCGGCCAAAGGTATAGAACCTGAACTGCCTAATGGATCCACTAGTCTAATTTGAAAAGGATTCATCTAAAAAGTATGAACCTCTTCTACCCATGTGGCTACATGGTTCTATGGGGGTTGTGGGTTTTTTGAACGCTCCCCCAATTCGGTGCTCAATACTACTCCCAAAAATGTACTGGCTCTTATATTTTTAAAACATATTTCTTTCTACTGATTTGAGATTAGTGCTCAAAACTTAGCTTAAAGGCTATCTTGGAAATCTCAGTTTCCCTGCTTGCTTAATTTAGAAAGCTATTTCTCTTTTCTGAAAACTAGCCCGAAGGCTCTTTGAAAATCTCAGTTTCCGCTCTTATTTAAAATGTGAATACATTTTTAAATCTCTTTGGGAATACATAGTCCCTATATACTTCTTTGAAGAAAAGAACTTCAACTTTACTCTTTACTGAACTCAAAACTTAAGTCTTAAAACAAAGTTAAAACATTTGTGAAAGACTTTTACAAACTTTAAGAACTTATCTTAACTTGACTCTTGACTTCTCTGGACTTTGACTCTTAATTGATCCTTGAGTTGAATTATGGCTTCAAGGATTAAGATTTGTGACTGGAAAGATCTCATGTTGTTTAGGAAGGATTTTAGATAGCTAAACATGAGAAAAGACCAAAAATCAAAATACGATGGTGGGTCTGCGACGCGGGGGCATAATTTAATTTTTGTTCTGAAAATATCTTTTGAGACAGAACACCTCATGTCAGCTCCGCGACACGAAGCTGAACTGTTCAAATCTGGGCACTAGGCGCGCGACGCGCGGCTACCCCTCAATTTCGCCCAACGAAATTTCTTCTTCGTTTTTCTACCCCAAATCCGCCCAAACTCAATTCTTTTCCTTAAATCACTTTTAGATACAGATACCCAGCAATGTACCTAAGAATCTAATTCGAAACGACCCTATCATGCGACGTAACGAACTTAGAAACTTCCCAACTCAGTCAAATTCAAGAACAATATATGAATTCAAGACTAGATATCAAGATCATCAATATTCAAATGCTTTAAGGACGAATCCAAACTGAAATAAATATGCTTGGCACGTGGGAGAACGATACCAACATTATGAGAGCCTCGGGTATGAAGCAAATCATTCGCGAAAACACCAATGTTCTTGATGAAATTGCCCTTTTCTTCTTCCTCTTTTCTCTTCTCCTTTCTCCTTAGCCCTAGCGTGAAAATTCTGATTTTCTAAAACTGACTAAGTTCAGTCTTGACCCTTATTAAACTCCTAAAATCGGACTAAAATAATAGGGTAGTGAAAAGACTAAAATACCCTTCAAAATCCCGGGTTGGACATTTCCTTAATCCAACAGCCCAACTTCCAAAGGGCATAACTTGCTCATACGAACTCGGAATCACGCAAACTTAGCCGCGTTGGAAAGATCATTCCAAGATATTTCTAACCATATCTATAATTACACCTAAATCATCCTGATCTAGGAGTTATGGTCGTTTGAAGTTGACCAAAAACTCATTTTTCCTAACTTGACAAATTTCCAGATTTTAATTCTTTCAAAACAAACAAAAAAAATGACTATTTCCAATTATAAGCTTCTTCTTAGTTATATCAAATTGCGAGATGTTACACCTTCTTTATTTAAGGCATCACTTTTGTAGAACAAGTTCAAGATTATGGATTTCACGGTGTTTGGATTACAGACCAATTACAGCAACATATAACTCATCCAAACCACAACAATTAAGTAGATGAAAAACTTCACAATATTACTCAATGACTATCAAGAGTCTATCTATCACATAGATTAAACCATAACCTACCTCAACCGAAGAACCGAAGTCGAGCAAGCTAATTCCATAATGTTTTTCCTTTCCTCAATGCCTTCAAACATTTTCAAACTTGCAAGTATGCATAATTCGTAATTAAATGAGTTCATAGACACCTACATTACTATATGTCTAACCTAGACTAAGAATTTGCCCAAACATACAGTTTATAATTCCAAATTCATGTAACGCTAGAATTCCATTTTGGGTATCACTATTGAAATCATATCATTAAGTATTTCAACCTAATATTTTCCCCAATTCATAACATGTTTTGCACAATAAGCTACCACCTAAGCTAAGTCTGAGAGGAGTAAGTCATAACCTATCTCGAAGGCCGAGAAACACCCACGAACCTCACAACACTACTTTTTCCTTCTGTCAAGCCTCAAAATTCTCCCAATATATCAAAACTCAAATCTAGACGTGAAAATGAGTCCATCAATATTCATTTCGCAATATGATGGTTCATGTCAAAAGCTTAACCCCCCAGACACATCGTCGAAGATGATTTTTCTTTCAAGAACTTTTATTCTAGGGGTGCTTGTGGTTCGGTTTGGATCGGTTATTAGTTAAAACCAAAACCAAATCAATCTAGTCGGTGTTTCAAATATCTAAAATCAAACAAAACCAAAAATAATAATAACCGTCGGTTTGGTTATTGACGGTTTGGTTCGGTTTAGTTCAGTTTTTCTGGTTTTTTCAATTTTGAAAGTAATAAATTTTTGAGGACATACGTATCTTGATAGACACAAACACCTACTACATGAGCAATCTACCGAAAAGCTATTGTTGGTTCAATTAAGCAATTAAACAATACTAAAGTTATCATTACACGAACAAAATGATTCAATTAAGAGAAAGTGTAACTATCTTATGAAAGGTATGGTAGGTAAAGACTAAAGTAATATTTTTTTATGGATTGGACTTATGATTGTAATAGATGGGCTAAAATTTAAGTGTTGGGCTTGAGAAAATGTTAAAGTTAAAGACTTAAGTTACTTAAAATTTAACAAAATATTTATATTTTATTAATGAATAATATATAAATAATTATAAAATTTATATATATAATTCATCGGTTCGGTTTGGTTATTTTTGCAGTTATTTTTTAGTAAAACCAAAACCAAACCAAATAGTATCGATTTTTCAAAATTTAAAACCAAACCTAACCATATCAAATCAAATATCAGTTTTTTTAATCGTTTTGGTTCGGATTGCGGTTTGATTTGGTTTTTTAACCATAATTGTGAACAACCCTAGACTTTATTCATAAGATAAGGAACTTAAATCTATAATTTTATTGTAAACAGAGCTCAAATTCCCAAAAACACTCTCTTAATAGGAGGAAAATCTCCAAAACTCCTTTCACATATGTGGTAAATCGATGATATAAATAATAAGTCGAAGAGGAAAAATCATATGAAAGGTTAAAAACTTACCGCCGCTATGAATCCTCAAAGTTCCTAGTGTGAGAAAGCTCCACAGGAGAGGCCACCCTCAACCCCAACCTTCTTTGAAGGTGTGGAATCCCTCAGGCTTCTATGACTTTGCCGGTGTGATATGTAGACCATAAGTGAGATGAAACCAAATGACGGAAAACCATATATTATCAATATAGCCCAAGTCTTGATATAGATCCTCGAAACTCGTTTAGAATATTCCAAACATAAATCAATAGTGTAAATCAATCACAAAACACATTTTGAACTTATTGGCAGAATCAACTTTTCAGAGTTGTCTTGACCGAATGTTGACAGTGGTTAACTCCAAAATTATAAAAATCTTAAAATCCAACAAAAAACCCAAAATACCCCTGGAAGCCTCAAGGTTCTTTACATTATCCACTACTAAACGATCTTGATGGCCTTTACATTATCCACTACTAAAACACACTTTCATCCTTGAACATAAAAAGATAGAAGGTACCTTATTCTAAAAAAATGGGATTATTTCCTCTAAATGTTCAGCTTGTGGGGTCCATATATATTTTTTGAAGTCATCCTTTGTTGCATTAGGCAAACAACATTAGTCTTCCATTGCTGCAAAATTGCAACAATGTCAAAAAGTTTAAAAGTTATTTACCTACAAGTTTGAATTGTTAGTTTTCATTGATGTCATTAGTGACATCAAATGGGAAGAATTTTTCTTATAAATAGAGCACTTATTCTCATTTGTAAGGAGACACCAAAATAGAGAAACAATAGAGCGTAGAGAGAGTAATCCACAAACTATTTCTTAGTTTGTGAGAAAATAGTGTGGAAGTAATATTATTGTGAGTTGTAATAAATAAAAGAGTGTTGAGTAGTAGTCTTTTGACACTACCAAGTTTTTCATCAATATTATTGTATTACTTGTTTGGGTATCACATTTACCCCATTTTAATATTTGGTGTCGTTGTTACTCTCTTCCTATTGCTATTTAGTTTGGACATTATCCTGGGTGTGATTATCATTTTGTCCAACAACGTCATATCAGAGTCATGGCAAATAATAGTCCATTGTCCTTTCAGTACCTCCGTCTCACAAGAGAAAATTATGAAAAGTGGTGTGAAAGCCATTCTTGGCTCTCAAGATGTTTGGGACATTGTAGACAAAGGGTATAGAAAACCCACTAATGAGGAAACTTTGTGCTCAAATGAAAAAGGAGGTCTTGTTAAAAACAAGAAAGAAAGATCAATATGCCCTCACTCTTATCCATCAATGTTTGGATGATAGCATGTTTGAGAAGGTGGTTGATGCAACCACCTCAAAAGAAGCTTGGGAGATTTTACAAAATTCTCTCCAAGGAGTTGATAAAGTAAAGAAGATAAAACTGCAAACTTTAAGGGCTGATTTTGAAGTTTTAAAAATGAAAGAATCCGAATCCATTTCGGATTTTTGTTCAAGATTGATGGTTGTTGTAAAACAACTAAGAAGATACGGAGAATAAGTAGATGATGTTCGTGCGACAGAAAATATCCTTCGTTCTTTAACACCTAAATTTGATTATGTGGTGTGTGCTATTGAAGAGTCTAAAGATTTAGATTGTATGATGGTAGAACAATTGGAAGATTCTTTACTAGCCCACGAAGAGAAAATGAAAAGAAGAAAAGAAGAGCCACTAGAGCAACTTCTTAAAACTCAGGCATCCTTCAAAGGATTTGAAGGTGAGAAAAGTTACAAAGGAAATGGCAATGGCGAGGCCGTGGAGGCCGTGGAAGAGGAAGAAGTTATACCAATAAATTTAATAATGAAGATAAGAGTCACCAGTCATTCAGAGGTCGTGGCCGTAGTCAACGAGGAGGAAGAGGACGTGGAGCCTATCAAGGTACAAATGAAATGAGGTATAACAAATTTAAAATTGAGTGTTATAACTGTCATAAAATTGGACATTACTCTTAGTAATGTCGTAGTAATGATGAAAAGACAGTTAATCTTGTTAACAACAATAAAGACGAAGATGAGTCAACGTTGTTATAAGCACTCAAAGAAGATACAGATGATTGCAGTTCATGGTATCTTGACAATGGAGCAAGTAATCATATGTGTGGCCACAAAGATAAGTTTGTGGAGATAAAGAAGACGGTAGAAGGTAATGTGTCTTTTGGAGATACCTCAAAGATCCAAATTGAAGGGATAGGTACGATTTTGATATCTTGTAAAGATGGTGGCCATAAATTGATTAACAATGTTTATTATGTACCAAAATTGGAAAGTAATATTTTGAGTTTGGGTCAACTTATTGAAAAAGAATATGATATTCATATGAAAAATATGCATCTTTGGCTTAGAGATTCAAGTAACAACTTAATTGCTAAAGTTCATATGGCAAAGAATAGGTTGTTCCCTTTGAATCTTAAAACCATCGATGCAAAGTGTTTGAAGGCTAATGTGCAAGATGACTCATAGTGTTGGCACATGCAATTTGGACACTTGAAGTTTGAAGCACTTAAATCAATGGGAGACAAAAACATGGTTGATGGGATTCCGTCAATCAACCATCCAAATCAGTTGTGTGAAGCTTGTCTTCTTGGTAAACAAGCAAGGAGGAGTTTTTCAATGGAGACTACATCAAGAACAAGTAATCCACTCCAACTTGTACACACCGATGTGTGTGGTCCAATCGATCCACCTTCTTTTGGTAAAAGAAAATACTTCTTGCTCTTTATTGATGATTTCAGTAGAAAGACTTGGGTATACTTCTTGAAGCAAAAATCTAAAAATTTTGTTGCCTTCAAAAATTTCAAAGCACTTGTAGAAAAAGAAAGTGGCCATGAAATAAAAGCATTAAGGTCCGATAGAGGAGGCGAATTCACTTCAAAAGAATTTAATGAGTTTTGTCAATCTCATGGAATTCTTATCCCTCTAACGGTACCTTACTCTCCTCACCAAAATGGAGTTGCAGAAAGAAAAAACAGAACAATTTTTAATATGGCTAGATGTATGTTGAAAGCTAAACATCTACCAAAAGAGTTTTGGGCCCAGGGTGTTTCTTGTGCAGTTTATTTGAGCAACATGTCCCCAACAAAAAATGTACGAGATCAAACGCCTCAAGAAGCATGGAGAGGAAGAAAGCCAAGTGTCAAGCACTTGAGAATCTTTGGGAGCATAACCTATGCTCATGTTCCACATCAAGGGAAAGCTAAACTTGACGATCGGAGTGTCAAGTATGTGTTTATTGGCTATGATGCGAGTTCAAAAGGCTACAAATTGTACAATCCAAGCAATAACAAGATGGTGGTGAGTCGTGACGTTGAATTTGATGAAGAAGCATCATGAAATTGGAAAACTCCGGAAGAAAGAACATATGATTTTCTTCCATACTTTGGAGATGAAGAAGACTAGGAAACCATGACACCTGCATAGGATGCAACCCCACCTCCTTCACCAACAAATGTTGCATCTCCGTCTACTCAAGATACAAGTGAAAAACCGCATAGGATGAGAAGCATCCAAGAACTTTATGATGACACAGAAGAAATTACTAATTTTGATTTGTTGTGTTGTCTCTTTGCTGATAGTGAACCAATGAATTTTGATGAAGTTGTTACTGAAAAAAGGTGGAGACAAGCCATGGAGGAGGAGATCCAATCAATAAAGAAGAACAAGACTTGGGAGTTAACAACTCTTCACAAGGATCATCGAGCAGTTGGAGTCAAATGGGTATACAAGGCGAAGAAAAATGCCCATGGAGAGATAGAGAGATACAAGGCAAGACTTGTGGCTAAAGGCTAAAAACAAAGGCATGGCATCGACTATGAGGAAGTCTATGCACCTGTTGCCGTATGGAGACGATCCGTCTATTGATCTCCTTGGCAGCACAAATGAAGTGGAAGATCCATCAACTAGATGTCAAATCGGCATTCTTGAATGGATATCTTGAAGAAGAAGTCTATGTTGAACAACCATTGGGCTTTGTGGTTAAAAATCATGAAGAAAGCCTTATATGGGTTGAAGCTAGCTCCACGAGCTTGGAATAGTCTCATTGACAAATACTTTCAAGACAATGGGTTTACTCGTTGTCTCCATGAATATGCTCTTTACATTAAAGTTCATACTAATGGAGATATTCTTCTTGTTTGTCTTTATGTTGATGATCTCATTCTAACGGTTAACAACCTATCTTTATTTGAAGCTTTCAAGAAAGCTATGTCCCTTGAGTTTGAGATGACGGACATAGAGCTCATGTCATACATGGGCCTAGAAGTGAAGAAAATGGAGGAAGGCATCTTCATATCTCAAGAAAGCTATACAAAAGAGATTTTGAAGAAGTTCAACATGTTTGACTGCATCCCTGTGAACACCCCAATGGAAAGTGGAACAAAATTGTCAAAGTTTGACGATGGAGAAAAGGTGGACTCCACTCTGTTCAAAAGCCTCGTAGGAAGTCTAAGGTACTTGACATGTACGAGATCAGATATACTCTTTGTGGTTGGAATAGTAAGTCGCTTCATGGAAGCTCCTACCTCCACTCACTTGAAGGTCGCTAAAAGAATTCTTCGTTACCTAAAAGGTACGATCGACCTTGGACTATTTTATTCTTCTTCTGATGATTTTAATCTTGTGGGATAT
Organism: Solanum chiquidenum; assembly: GCA_029582725.1. Lineage (NCBI taxonomy): Eukaryota > Viridiplantae > Streptophyta > Magnoliopsida > Solanales > Solanaceae > Solanum > Solanum chiquidenum. The sequence continues at coordinate 7,960 of JAJOOS010018321.1, read as the reverse complement.
TGTGATAGTGATTATGCGGGAGATGTTGATGATAGAAAAAGCACATCTGGTTTTTTGTTTTTCTTGGGTAATTGTGTTATTTCTTGGAGTTCAAAGAAACAATCAATTATTACTCTCTCGACTTGTGAGGCTGAATACGTGGCAGCGACATCATGTACGTGTCATGCTATTTGGTTGAGGAGATTGTTGAAGGAACTCAATTTACTGCAAATTGAAGCCATAATGATTTGTGTTAATAACAAATTTGCACAAGCACTTGCAAAGAATCCAATGTACCATGATTGGAGCAAGCACATAGACACAAGGTATCACTTTATCCGAGAATGCATTTCCAAGAAAGAGGTAGAGCTCAAGTATGTGAAATCTCACGATCAAGTTGCGGATATCTTTACAAGGCCTCTTAAGTTTGAAGATTTTCAAAGATTGAGATCAAGCCTTGGAATAAAGAAGAAAAATCAAAATTAAGGGAGAGATTTGTGGGGTCCATATATATATATTTTGAAGTCATCCTTTGCTGCATTAGGCAAACAACATTAGTCTTTCATTGCTGCAAAATTGCAACAATGTCAAAAAGTTTAAAAGTTGTTTACCTACAAGTTTGAATTATTAGTTTTCTTTGATGTCATTAGTGACATCAAATGGGAAGAATTTTTCTTATAAATAGAGCACTTATTCTCATTTGTAAGGACACACCAAAATAGAGAAGCAATAGAGAGTAGAGAGAGTAATCCACAAACTATTTCTTAGTTTGTGAGAAAATAGTGTGGAAGTAATATTATTATGAGTTGTAAGAAATAAAAGAGTGTTGAGTAGTAGTCTTTTGACACTACCAAGTTTTTCATCAATATTATTGTATTACTTATTTGGGCATCACATTTACCCCATTTTAATATTTAGTGTCGTTGTTATTCTCTTCCTATTGCTATTTAGTTTGGACATTATTCTGGGTGTGATTATCATTTTGTCCAACATGCATAGCTCAGTCTCCTAAGTGAACTCTGACACTAGATGATGTTCACACAACACTTTAATAAAAATTATCTCTTTGGACCTCAACTTCTAAATCTACTCATTCAAAATAATTATAGGCTCCTCCTTAAAGTTAAATTTTGATCCAATTGTACCCACTCCCATTAAATCACATAGGAACCATCCAAATGATATTTCTTTTCAACATCTGCACATGAAAAACAGGGTAAACCCTAGAAAGACCTAGACGTAAAATCAACTCACAATCAACCTCATTGATGAGCTGCAAGATCTCAAAATTATCGATCAACCCATGGCACCCTTCATGGGTTATATCTTAAATAATATGTCACACCTCCCTTTTCATCCCCACTAAGAAAGAGGCTTAACATGTAGCACTAACAACACTAAGGGGTCGTTGGTTTAAATACAAGTTATGCTGGGATAAGTTATGCTGAGATTAGTTATGTTGTTTTTGTTGCTTGTTTGGTTTGCCATATTCAAACTTATATTCATTGCATAATTTCTAAGAATAAGTTGTTTGTTTACAAAAATACCCTCCACCTTATTTAGTTTTTTTGGTTTTTACATTTTCTTTGCAAGTTTTAGTTATTCATTACTAAAAATAAAATTTTCCATCTTATTTAGCTTAAATATTTTTGGGTATATATTAACATGATTGTGCCATGTGTTTTTAAAATTAAACTTTCATCTTATTTAACTTAAAATAGAACTTCCATCTTGTTTAGCTTAAAAATAAAATTTTCATCTTAGTTAGCTTAAAAATAAAACTTTCACCTTATTTAGTTTAAAAATAAAACCTTCATCTTATTTAGCTTAAAAATAAAACTTCCATTTTAAGTTTATTAAAAGTAAAAGAAAATTTATGATTAAAGTTATCTACATTTTAATTTATATATAAAATATAATTTTTAAGTGAGTAATAAATTATTTAATTAAAAATATAAAATTTAGTAGTGGAGTGAACATTTTGAGAGAAATCAAATTATAAATAAACATAAGAATTAGGCAAATACATTCAACTTATATTATATTCATAAATAAAAATTGTATTTATAAAATGTAATTTTTTAATAGAGAAATATATTATCATAAGAACAACGAACAATTAAGGTTGTGAATATTATTATAAATATTGTTAAATATAATGTTAATATACATGGATGTAAAGTGGTGTACAAGGAGAAGCAAGGACAGAGGAACAAGTAGTAATCAATGAATACAAAGATGATTTTTTGGAACATTAGGTCTGTTAATTCGCAAAATTCTTTTGTGAGATTAATGGAACTTAATAGAAGACATAGATATTCATTCATAGCTTTATTGGATATTTATTACTAAATGTGATACACACTAAACTAAAAGTGATTATTGAAGATTGAAGTAACAATTAATGAAATAGAACTACATATTGAATGTGTTCAATTAAGTAATTATTATTTTCTCTAATCATCCGTGCACTAGGAAAATATTTGGATCACAAAGATCAATTCTATAGGAGGTTGCTTTCACAACTCAAATCAGGTAACATAAAAATAATTTTACCAGTTACGTTGTTGCTATAAAGTTATATAATATTTCATTCCAAATATCAGGAACTCCAGCTAAACACCAATGACTACAATCCATTCCACTTAGCCCATAAATTGAAGGATGTCCATCTTTACGCAATAAGCAAAGATTTGTGACATCAAGCAATGTCACTTGCTTCTCAATTGTGTACAATACTTTCTTCAAAACTCTCAATGCTGGGGGTAACCCTCCTGGATATGTTGAACCACTTATTGGTTGCATTTGCCCTAAGCAAGTTTTCACCCCTGGTTGATTCCAATCGGTACCACTGTTGGTTTCACCAAGGTAAAAATTGACGCAAATGATCAAGTAGAATAATGAATGAAATTCGAATCGTTAACATAATATAGTCACATAGGATAATGGTCATTTAACTTCCAATTTATTGTATACTAATAAGGTCGCAAAACTATTTTTTTGTAACAACTTAACCATGTCTATATATATATATATATAAACATGTTGATCTTTTCTTCTTATAGGAAAAATTACGTGAAATGACAAATATTTATAGTGTAGTATGCTCCATAGTTATTATAGTTTCAGATATTTATGATTAGTGACTACAGTTTCTTAAATTTTGCTATAAATCTAGAATTTGTATAATTTGATTTCTGATTGTATAAATCCAGATTTTGTAATCGTATAAATCTAGAATTTGTTGATACATTTGATTTGTATAAGTTACGAAAAATTCATAATAAATTACTATATTTGTATATTGGCAAGCGAAATATACAAATAGAGTTCTGAAAAATTCCTATGACAAGAGAAATATATAAATAAAGTTTTGAAAAATTCCTAAATGTATAAATACATATTCTGTATATACCTACAATGTTTGTATATTGGAAGCTAAATATACAAATGGAAATACCCATAGCAAACGAAACTATAGATATGAAACGTAATTAAGCAAATTGTAGCTATGGATCGGAGTGTGATTAAATTTAATCTCTTTGCTATTTATGAAATTTTCTCTTTTTTATATTGTATCCTAAAAATATATATAGTCCGATTTTTATTTGAGCAACCTACATAATATCCACGTGACAATACTTAGAAAATAAAGTCATATATCACACTTACTTGTAATGAGATGGGGAAATTCCTTGAAAGAACACTATAGTTTTTGCAGGATTAATGTTGGTGTCAATCCATTTAGCCCATGTAAATAAAGCTCTCTCAAAAGCAACAACACGATCCATGTCTTTATAATATTGACCTCCTATTTCAATGTAATCCCATCTACAAAATATAAAAGGTGACAAAATCAATATATCGATATGTTTTTTAACGATTACTTTCATGTAGTAGGTTAGCTAAAATATACGAAATTTGAAAAAAAGTTGTGCCAAAAAAGTAGTTAGAGCTAACGGTTGAGTGGTTCCTCTGCGGTTCCACCAATGCCAAGTGTTGAAAATGAGCATGTCAATTCCTTTCCACAACTTGCCACCTTCAATTGAGTCTAATTTTAATACTCTTCCCTTTTCTTCCCTCACAACGTCCACTAAATACACACTTCGATCAAACATCACGTCAAGTTCAAAATCCTGAAATACGTACAAATTCAAATGGTGTATGTATATATCAAAGGAATTAAAATGATATAGAAATTACGTACGTACGTACCAAGAAATTGAATAAAGAGACATCACCAACTCTAGTTGCGTTGTATTTGGTGTTAGGGAGTGATGTATAAAGAAGACATACAAGTGATTGCCACTGGTTTCGGCTTAGAGAATCTCCCACAAACATTATGCTTTTCCCTTTCAATTTCTCCAACAATGCCCCTCCATCAAATCTGCATACGGAATTTGAAATTTATGAATTATAATACTATGAGTTAACTATTTGACATGATATCACAAGTAACATGACGCATTTTCATACTTTGTAAGTACAATTTAGTTGCTTATCTTATCACATTATTTGTACTAAAATTGTATATTATTACTATCCATTATAAAAGGTAGGATAAAATAATGTCATCTGATATCTCAACCCATGAAATATCCTTGATTATCACATTCCGTGTACCAAACTCTCCAAAGCATAAAGAAAAAATGATTATTGTGTGTTTAATTAACACATGATTGTACAAGCTCTAATTAAGTTTATAGTGACAGTTTATCCACCATAATGAAATGATTATTTTACAACTGGAAATCAAATAAAAAGAAGTGAGAGGGACCCTACACCTTGTAAAAGCATGTGTTAAAAGACATAAAACACACATCCTAGACACCCTACAGTGTGACCCCTTCACATAAAACCAATTTTTTTGTAGTATTTTCTTATTACCACATGAAGAGGGGGGGACCTATGTTTCAGATATGTTACTTTTGTGGTAATCTCCAATATAATAATATATTATTAAAAGTGTGAAACACTAGAGTGTAAAGTTAGATTATCATTTTGCTCCTATACTAAATTAAAATATTGTAAAGTATTTATATTAATTAATTATTGACTACTAATCCAACACAAAAGTTAATTTTTTATTCATTAATTATGAGTTACACCTCCTCCAATATGGCTTTTAAGCATTTTCAGTTTTCTAAGCATTAAGATATTTTTAATTTAATTTCTAAGACCTATATTTAATTAAATTAAATTGAATGGTACAACAGACGCATGGAATCTCTTTAGTTAGGAATATGAATAACTAACTTCATTAAATCTATATATATTATAATATATTATCATTTCTTTGCTTTTTATCCTTTCTCGATATTTCTTGTATTTGTTTTTCTTTAATATATATCTTTTTGTTGATTTGTTTTTGCTAATTATTAATTCTTATTTATTTTTCTTCTGTTTTAGTTTTTTACCTTACGATTTTGAATTCTTCACTTCTCATTCACATCATTAGGTAAGTAATAGGTATGATGTTCGTTTTCACAAAAATATAATGTAATCTGTAGGAAAGTTGTGATATGTATGACATTTTTTAGTAGTATAAATGATATAGACTTTAGATTCATACAAAATTATTATTCCTTTGAGTGGATACTTTTTTGAAGATGTACACCCAGTATTTTTAAATAAGATATTTTAAATATTTCAACCATTTATATCAAGTTCCTTATTCGTGAGTATAAATCAATTATATTATATTCTGTAATATGATTATATTTAAATAATTTAATTAATATTTTTCTGTCAAATTTACATATGAGGACTCATAATCTTGAATCAAACAAAGAAAGTTGTACGTGCAATGGAATTTTTATATATCGATTAAATTTTCTAATGTCACTAATTATTAACTATCTCTACCACAAATAAACACTATAATTCAAGTGTATCTCATGAAATTGAGAATGATACGTTATCCACTTTAAAGAAACATATGTTGATCAGTATTTGTACAACATGAAATACGATTTTTATTCGGCAACAACTTCTTGATATGCATGTGTCTATAAAATGGAGGAGGTTACAGTTTCTTACACAAGATACAAACTTTAAGATGTATGAAACACTTGCAAACATAATCAATGCTACTTATGTCACATATAAACTATTTGTTGTTGAAATATTAAAAAAATAAAGGAAGTGGTGTACTAAGTACAAGATATATTAGAACTATATAAGAAAAATATCACATATACCAATTCAATTGATTGTGTATAACTACAAACAATTATACTTCTCTTTCAAAATTTAGTTACTCAATATTACTTGCAAGTTTTAGTAGCATCTATATCATTTAATTTTTTTGTACTAATTAACACAGGACACACGTGCAACGCACGTGCCTATAGACTAGTTGACTAAAATATGCCAAGTCTAATTAGATTTAGAGATCTAAAACCTACTTTAAACAGATCATGTATAGATCTTCATCAAGTGGTCAAGATCTTAATTGGTTTCTTCTCTCTTAAAAAATTGTTTTTCTTTTGATCGAATATATTGACAACTCTAATAACATGTTTTAATTTAGCACTTAAACATAATAATTAATGTGGTTATATTAAATACTTTTGACTTGTGTATTCAGAAGCGTTCATTACATATGTAAATTAATTACATAAATGTATGTATTATATTTCTGTATTATTGTGTTCGAGATTCCCCATTGAGAAATCATTATTAAAGCTGCCACTTTTCTGGGGGTGGTCACGGATCATTATAAGCATTCAAGCTCATTTGTTAGCTTTTTGTAGTATTAGTAATACATGTGTTAGTGATTTCATCTCGTATAAAATAATATATTGATTTTTTCATGACCTATGTATGTATAAAATTATGTTAGTTATATGGATTTCAAAATTGCAAATCAAACACCATATTGATTTTTATATGAATAATTTATTTCTTAATTAACTATCAAATTTATTCTGAATTTAATACTTGAATAACTCAGCTATCAAACGAACCTTTGTTTCAAGGCTCACGGGCACTCCTTCATCAATCTAACCTCTAGCCTCCATCACTTTCATAAATCATTTCACATTTCAACATAGATTGTAATTAAACATTTTTAGAATTAGAAAGATTCAAAACCAAGAATCAAATAACATTATTTACAAGTTTCATTTCAAAACTCATATACTAGTAAAAAAAAACCCACAGAAATTAGTCACAAACAAATTTTCTAGTCAATTCTATTTAATGATAAATAAATTCACAACACAATATTATGTTAGCTATGAACAATTCAGCGACTGGTGAGTTATTAGAGTTACCTTTGTAAGGAACATCCATGTGGTTGCCATCTATACTTGAGATAATCTTGGTCAGGACGGCCATTCCTTTGGCAATTAAATTCATGTTCAATGAATGGACATTGGGTTGAATTGTAAAGAGGATAAGTTTCATCTTCAATCCAACTTCCTTCGAAAAAGTTGCAACTCTGCTTTGAATTTGCATTTGCATTTGCATTTGAGTGATGAAATAGTAGCACAATGAAGATAGTAAAGAAATTCCAACCCATGGCTCTACTCTACTAATCAAATCTTGAAGAAAAATACCTCTTTAATATGAGTGTTGTTGTGTGTGTCATATAGAATTAGATTTTGTTGAGATGTAAAAATAAGGGAAAGATTGTTTACATATCACAAACTTTTTCTGAAAAGAAAAAAGTGAGAGGTAATATTGTACATACATATGATTTATGAATTACTTAAAAATTGTCAGAAATAAAAGTTTTTCACGTTTCTTCACATACCATTTATTTATACCACACTAGATGCCGCAAGGGATGAAGGTAGGGGTGGACATGGGACGGTATTGAAAACTCAGTTTTCGTTTTTTTAAAAAAAACATTACTCTCTTTATTTTAATTTATTTGGAACAATTCAGAATTGATAATTCAAAATATTTTAAAGATAAATGAAATAGTTTATATATATATATATATATATATATATATATATATATATATATTAAA
>JAJOOS010018320.1:0-30876 GCA_029582725.1 Solanum chiquidenum | reverse complement strand
GTCTATATTCGTTATTCTCGTTATTCATTGTATCTTTAAATATTGAATATATTTATATTCTATTTTAGATATATTATCTATTAATTGATCTAATTTGTTGTTATCAGCTTTTGTAATATTGAGTTGTTTATATTCCGGATATAATTTGTTTAATTTTCTTCTTATTTTTCTTAATTTTCTACTAGTATGTTTCTTCTTATATTTCTCAACATCCATAGCTCTGATATTAGTAACCGAAGTAAAGGCCATCATGAGATCAAAGTCACTTGCCGTCCATTCGCTCTCTGTTCAACAAAGGCCATCGATATTCCCTTACTTCTCAAGTTTTGAATTTTATGAGCCCTTCGATTGTATCCCATAATAAAATATCTTTGATAAACATCTTGTCGATGATTCGATTTTCACATATTATTTAGAATCTTCGTGTGCGCTTTTCGCCTGGCTTCTTTGCGTAAAGAACCTAACTCATCGGAAGTTAAGAAAAATGAACCATTTAACCCTTTGACCAGTGTATGCTAAGTAGTGGCAATAAGAATCTAAACTTTCTGAAATTGGAACCAGAACTTGAATAGGAAAACAAGTGGACACTCCCGCAAGGAAACCCATCTCGAAACCCAACCTTTTCTCCTTAAGTATAGTCCGCAAGCCAGCGGCCTTTAAATGATTCATCAAATGAGGAGGATTCACCAGAATAGGGGGTAGTTGTGGAGCCTGTGATGCATATGGTAGTGTCAATGGGTCATGGGCTTCTTTAGAGCGTAGCTCTAAACGCTTCTTCTTTGTCAACTCAGATTATGGTACCGGTTAATGAACTAGAGTCCCGGACCCCTCAACCTCTTCATTCTCAGACCCGGAGAAGGTGAACTAAATGTAATCGATGTACACACTATCCTCTAAGTTGTGTTAGTCAAAATTTTCTTTTTACCCTTATCACTCGCATGCGGAGGTTTATGATGACTGGTTTAAGGAGTCTCAACTTCTGCCGTGATCACAACCCTCTTTGCTATCTTTTGGGGTGGTAGACCCTGTGGTTTTGCGTTCCTCAGAGGTCAAGGGTAGTCCTCATCGATCACACACTAAGGTTGAACCATAGGTTTTACCATACCCGTAGAAGCACACAAACAAGAACAAATTTGGTCACAAAAGGTTAGTGAAATAGAATTTTCAAAGAAAAATGCAGAAAATCTCACTGAAACAGTTCGGTGAGCCACTGAGTCCACTCGGCGAGCAAACAAGGCCTCACCAAATGTTAAACACATTCCCTGCAAAAATTTAGGCGAAAAAAGGTGATCTGAAGTCAATCGGCGACTCGTCGAATCATTTTAGAGAGCTGAAGGGTAATCACCGAAAGAGACAACACCTCATCTTCACAATGCTGGAAGTTAGGGGATGGGGATGACATTTGGCAACACGACGAGTCAACTCGGCCAGCACAATGAAGCTCGCTGAAGTGGTCCGATGCATCACCTCCCCATTATTTTTCTCGATTCACAACCAATAGTTGATTAACATTTCAAAGACACTTCATCCAGTTCTAGTTCTCAACGATGATAAATCAGTATAAACCCAACTAGATGAGTTGGGGTTGATCCCACATACAGTAGCTTTCTTTTGAGTCATAATATGAAAGTATGACGACGACCTTTGCAGCTGAACGAACGCAACACTTAAGAGTCTAGAATTCAAATTCCAAGATGTGGTTACCAACCCACTTCAACAATCAATAAGGAACAATCAAATAACGAGATAACACTTGGGGTATTGACTAACCAACTGTCGAATTCAACTTAACGGGTGTACATAATTACCAACAATGTTAATTCGTCGTGGGTAGAATGGACTATCAGTAAAGCAATTTTTTGTCGAACAATTACCTTATTTCCACTGAGTTCTCTAGAACCTCAACAATATCCATAAGACGACCAACCCACTTTCTCATCAAATCTACTATTTCAAGCTACAAAGGCTAAATCTCAAGTTTCACTTTCTCAAGCTGAAACAGTCATGACCCATTACTAAGGTGCCAAATTACTACGTTGGCTCTATACTTCTATCTAGAGCAAGCACAAAACTCTGAACCATATTACACTAAACATGCAATAATGAAGTTAAACCACAATAATAATTCAGACCCACTTAAAATTAACACCAAAAAGTCACTAACTGATAACACCCATTTAGTCAAATGCAACAATTGGTCATATTGTCAAACCCCCAAGGTTAGAGTTTTAGCCAATCATAGTAAAAAGATGAAATTCAGTACCTGCCACATTTTCCATAGCTGGGTAAATGTATTTCGAAAGTCAAAATTAAATAATATCTTCTCTATTACAAAACCCAAAATGAAATACCTTGCTAAAATTACTTGAAATTAACAATGGCAGTGTTTTTTGCTTTATATTTTTATTCCTCACATTTTTTGAATGCTTTCTCTCTCTTCCAAAAAATAATTTATACTAATCTGAGATGTGGCTTTTTGGACATTCGGCGAGAAAAGTCGGGCTTCGCCGACCCGTTGGTGACTCGCCTATCGCCTAGCCTCTCGCCTTCTCTCTTAACATTTCCCTCGTCCAGCTACTGTAACTTTAGGCGATCCATATCGGGATCATCGTTCCATTCCACGATTCACCCTTTAGTATCTTGGCTGGCCAATCTGCATCCAGATGGATCTCCATCAGTACTGTTTGGCCATCTGGTAGTCTTTCACTGATGCAGTTAGCGATACGCTGATAAGAGATTTACTTCGCCAAAATTTCTTTTATTTTGTGCTCAGTGGTCTGTAAATTAAGGCGATCCAAAGGCTGTTCGGGGATCCGCCGAGTTCTCTCGGGGATCGTCAGGTTTATTTCTCCTCTTTTTTTCCCAGCTTATATTGTCCTTCTTGCCTACTAATGCCCCAGCTTTGTTCCTCAACCCACGTATCTAAAATTCAAGGATTTCATATCAGTTATTGGTGAAAACTATGCATTTGAGGACACTAATTTTGTACAAACAAAGCCCTAAATGAGTCCAAATCTCGGACTCATCAACACCCCTAACTTAAACTTTTACTTGTCCTCAAGTAAGACTCAAGTTTAGTAGTTCAACAATAATGTCTCACACAGTGCTACAAAGGAACTCAATCATGAATGTACACAACAAAAATCAACTTACTCATGAAAGAATCAATTGTGCACTCAAAGGTTCAAATTATGACTCACCATTATCAAAGATTATCAAGTTCACTATGCTTGCTTTAAATGCAAGTTAAGTTCAACAAAGGTACTTGAATGCCCTCACAACAAAGATGATTCCATATTCACAAACAATTTTTCAACAATTTATAGCTTCGAAATCACATACAACTCTCACACTCACAAAGATGAACAAATGCATGTCTTCACCCATAGGTTTACCCTTATTTTCCAACCAACATTCGTTTTAGCTAACTCAAGATCAAAAAGGTCTTTGCAAGGCTTGTATCGGGGTTGAGTGTAAAGGTGTGGTCATTTAGGCTTTGTGGCTGCTATCCTCATGAAATGTGGTATGAACATCACTTTCTTTCCTTTTCTTCAACATTTTCACTCATGCTCAAAATCACTGGACACTCCATTTCTTTTGTAATTTTTCGCAACTTTATTTCACACTTTTTCATTCTTTTTCCTTTTCTTTCTTCTTTTATTTATCTCTTTTTTTTGTTTGGAGGGGTTTCATATTTTTTTATGTATGGAGGGGACCATGGATCAAGGGGGACTTCTTCACACTTGTTGATTTACCTTATCTTTTTACCATAACCCCAACTTAGGCTTTTGGCCTAAGTTGGCTATTCAAACAAATCATACTTCATGAGGAATATGGGTGAATGGGTAAAGAGGAGTTACAATTGCATCAAGTTTCTTCCAAGAAAAAGGTAAGGTTCAGAATGGTTTCAGCAAAGTTCACACACTAACAAGGTTAGCCACAAAAGAGGTATATTGTTGAATTATTTTATTCTTAAAAATTCTTGCCAAAGATCATTTCGAGAGCTTGCATCACTGATTTACCGGACCAACGGGGCAAATTCTAGGCGTCACCACACAAGGTTCACGGTAAACTCATCAGACAAAGCATTGCCACCAATATCAAACATGACTCCACACTTTTGCTAGTGTGCAATGTTCATTACAAGAGACTTCATTCGATAACCGGCTAGTCACAACGAGACGCAAAAAGTTCACATATTGTCTATGCAACTTCTTTTTGCCTCATCGTAGCCACACATTCATTTTTGTTCAATTAAGAGCACTATTCAAGTCATCAGTATTGATCATAACTGATATTCAAATAAATAACTTTTTCGAACGAGCAAGGGACTCACTGACACACCCACCCACCAAAAGCATTCAACATTGTCCCTAATGAAAGTAGAGAAAAAACAAAACTAAAAATGAAACATAAAGATAAACTACAAGTATGTAAATATGAAGAGCAAGGTGACATGAATCTTCACTAGGCACCCATTTGACGAAAAATTGTAACAGTCACCGAACTATTCAGCGATTCGCCCAATGGTCTGGATATCTCCATTATTTCCAGTATGCAACACATTCACAAAGGATGCGAAAAGGTAAAATTTTAGGAGTTCGCCGAACAGGTCGGCGCATCGCCTAATGGACTTGCAACCTCGCCGAATGAACCATTGGGTCAGACTATCAGAGTTGAGGCAGAAGGGCAGAGAAAGTCAGGTCGCCCAATCACATCGGCTAGTCGCCGAGTGATGAAAACATCCCACCTAATGTTCTAGTATCTCAGCACTATTTTCTAAGCCCAGAAGGTGGACTATGTCGGGCGCGCTGAACAAATTTGGTGATCCACTGATGGTGTCTTCAGCTCGCACAATTGCTTGCACCTGCAAAAATCAACCCACATTATTGAAATACTAACATTTGGGTTGCCTTCGAAGAAGCGCCTTATTTAACGTCATGGCACGATGTGAAAATTCTCTCAAATATCTTCCATACACACCACCTCAATCACAGAAATCTCCTGGCATTCGCCAAAGTATAACTTCAAGCATTGCCCATTCACTTTGAATGCAGGTCCCTCTTTACCTTCGACTTCAATGGCACCATTTGTGAACACCCGTGTTACTCTAAATGGACCTTACCATTTGGATTTGAGCTTTCCCGAAAAGAGTCTGAGTCGAGAATTTTATATTAACACCCAATCTCCTACTTGGAACTACCTCTTAAGGATTCTAGAATCATACCACTTTTTCATCTTTTCCATGTAAAGAGATGAACTTTCATAAGCCCTGACCCTTAATTCGTCCAACTCATTTAGTTGATTTATTCTCTCTTTTAATGTCTTTGCCCAGTCCAGATTTAGAGCTTTCAATGCCCATAATTCTTTCTGTTCCAATTCTACCGATAAATGGCAGAATTTTCCAAAGACTAGCTTATACAGATATAGGATTTTCCGAAGACTAGCACCTTCTATGCAGTTGATCGATGATGATACAGATGGGGAGTATGTTTCACCTCCAATCAGAACCTCCCACACTGCTCCCCCCACTACACGGAATAGAGCTGGCAGATGAGCTCCAACATGGTCACTGCCCCCAGTCTGAATAGGGGGCCACCCTTATCGGCTCACCGGCTGACTCTGAGTCCCCATCAGGCTCTAGCTCCAGCGGTAGCACCGCCTCCTCTTTTGAGTCTGAGAGTAGGGGAGATATTCCAGTTCCCCCAGTTCTAAGCCTGCACTAGTTTCTACGGAGCCTAATAGATTGTGTGTGGAGGGCCAATATCAAATTTATGTTGATGTTCGCATGCTGAATGAGCACGACAAGATGGCCTGACTTGTCACTGAGGAGCGTCGTGTTCTCAGAGGAAGCCTTCACACCGCTCTAGTCATCCACGATCTTTTCTAAAGGCACAAATGTTAATGGATGGCACGAAACCCAGGGTCCTATAGCAATGAGATAGTCCGGGAGTTCTATGTTTCCTATGCGGCCACTATGAGAAACTCTATCAGCAAATGAGCCAAGCCTGCAGCTCAGCCTCCACTTGAGGCCACACTAGTATGGGGTTTCACTATTGACATCTCTGAGACCACCATCCGCAGCTTTATCGATGGCTCGGACCACACTTTTCCCATTAATACAGCAGAGTTTGACTATCAAATGGGCATTATTCAAAGCGGGGCATTTAAGAGAAATGTTGATTAGAGGGAGTCACTTATTAGGTGGCTAGCACGCACTCTTGATACATATGGAGAGCGCGCAGGGTGGGTTGGTACCCCTAGCATGAGCATTAGGAAAGCTACATTAAACTTCGCCGCAAAATTCTTCTGGCTGCTGGTGCGGAATTGACTGTCCCCTACTAAGGCGGACAATGTGGTCACATGAGACCGAGCAGTGATGGTTGCAGCTATAGTAGTAGGTATTGAGGTAGATTTTCCAGTATATTGATTGTAGAGATTCATGAGAGGGCCTTCAAGGCCACCACCACCATGCCCTTCACGTGCCTCATCTTCACACTATGCAGGGATGATGTTGTCCCTGTCTTGCACTGTGACCAATTGCTTCATGCAATCAAGACTCTTGATATCGAGCTTATTAGAGATGATTCTAGTGTAGCTACACCTCGTAGGGAGCCACATGTCGAGGTACCACTATTTGGAGATGATCTTGCTGCGGATGTGGAGGAGATGCATGTTGATGATATTGCCCCTACAGCAGATGCCCAGGCTCCTTCATCACCGACCACTAGTCAGGCCCCTAGCTTCTCTCGATCCACTCCCTCTTTAGGGTCTACAGTCATCCCTCTAGCCCAAGTCCAGAAGCTGGAGACACAGATGGCCACTCTGCTTCAGCATGTGAAGCCATGGATGTAGTGGTCTATAGTGGATTCTGAGGTGAGGGTTGAGCAGAGGATGGAGAAGATGATGGACCAGAAGGTCTAGGCCATTCATAAGCATTTGGATGCCTTTGAGTTACGAGTGTTTGAGAGGCCGGCCCCAACCGTTGATGTGACCACTCTCAAGAAGAAGTTGGACAACCTCTGTGATGATGTTGCTGCACTTCTCGCTCCCCCCAGAGACTGAGCCAGAGTCTGCCCTTGCAGTGCTAGAAGATAAGGTAGTGATGATAGCCTTATTTGGCAATACTATGCTGCCACCAGATTCTTCCCATGCCGTAGGGAAGCGCCCCCGCTCCGCTCATACTTCTGATGATGCTGAGACTGAGAGATTAAGGAAAGGGAGTGCCAACAGACTGAGGAGGCTCAGAGGGCATCCATAGATGATGAGGAGCAGAGACAACAGCTGGCCAGAGAGATATGTGTTGGCCCATCTAGCAGTGTGCGCACCACTGAGGATGCTGGGATAGTTGACACGGGCCCTACTGATGGCGTACCGAGTGTTAATCCAGCGGGCTCCGGGAAACAGGATCCACCCGCTTTGATGCATTTGTGGCACAGGTTTGCTTCACCTTCACCCTATGCTTAATCTTTTTTACTTTCTTTGCATTGAGGGCAATTGCACCTTTTTTTGTTGGGGGTGGGGTAAATGGATTGGAGTGTTAGGGTGAAGTCTGAGTAACCCAACTCATAATCCTCCTTTGGGGTTTTCTTGCTGATGAGTCCATAATTTGGAGTCATTTAGGGCTATATTTTGATAGAATTAGTGTCCTCAAAAGCATATTTTGTCTCTATATCTGATGAAAATCCTTAAGTTTCAGGTATTTGAGTTGAGAGATAAAACATGGACGCTATCGAGCAAAAAAGGACAAAGTGGCTGAAAGAAGGAAGAAAAGACATTCTGATGATTGCCTAATCTATTAGGTGTGTCGCTGAAAGGCCTACAACCTCGCCTAATGTTCCAGTGTGCATAACCCTGAAAAAAAGGTCAAGCCTGCGATGAAAGGGAGCAGTCAGCGAATCGTTGAGCAGATCCGCGAAACATCACTATATCACCCAATGATTCAGAACGCGAAGATGTTAAAGGGAAAAGCTAAAAGGCAAGGTACCAGACCAAAGGGCGGATCACCGAGTAGTTCGGTGATCCCAACTAACTGCGCTGAGTGGATCCTTCGCATCACACTTTTTGACAGCTATAAATACATACTTAAATATGATGCTTAGTATCAAGCTGTTAGAGAACCAAGTTTTAGAATAGAACAATTTTTACATTTTTGGAGACATTGTTTTTGAGCCTTGAAGATTCAAAGGGTTTCAACTCCAAGAAATTGGAAGTGGGTCTTCAGGAATCTTCATCCTTGACATGTTTAAAGACTTTATTTAATGTACCTATTTGATGGTAACCCTTTTTGGTATCGATTTTTGTCTCCTTTTCATGTCTAGCTAAAACCCCAATTCTTGGGGTGTGATTTTTTGAATATGGGTTAGATTATCTGTTGGGCCTTATTTATTGATGGTTTATTTGTTGTTTAAATGTGATTCTGTTTAGTAATTGTGTATGAACTTAATGGAATTGTAGTTGTAAATACGATTTCATCTTAGTGTTTTCGGCTTGCTCGAGAGAGATATCGTAAAACTAAGGCTACTAAATTGATAGCGGGTGGTATTGGGTCGACATGGGTTCAGCTTGAGAGAGTGAATCCTAGTCCTTCTCCCACATATTCAGCTCGAGAGAGTGAATGGGCTAAGGCAGAGGCTGTGCTTAAAGCGGTAACTTGGTGTTCGAGAGAAACTGAGTTGATTCGGGGTAAGTTGTCTGAGAGAGAATTGAACTCCACTATAGTCTAGCCTAGTCACAAATGTTCAACAATTTACTATCAAAAGTATGTACCTGATAGTCTAGTCTATCCCGCATTCCTATCACATCCCAAGAATCCCGTCTCTCTATCTCGTTTTCTTATATTTTTACTATTTTATTAGTTGTTACTTGACTATAAACCCCATTGATAATTGATGCTTGCGTCATCCCTTTTAGATTTAGTATGTTTATACTCGATAATATTTTTCGCTACGGTTAACTTTAGCATTTTTTGCGCTTAACCATTAATTTTCAGGAACCGCTCCCTTGGGACTCGACCCCAACCCATTCGGTTGGGTTATATTACTATTGTACGATCATAGACACTTGAATGGGAAGTTGTGTCTTGATTATGCAAACATTAAAATGGCGCCACTTCCGGGCAGTGGTGTTACGTGAAAATTCTTGGTTAAGACGATTTTTTTTTGTTAATCGTAGTTTACTTACTTATTTTTTAGTTTTATTTTGCTTGGTGGTACTTTAAGGCTGGGGAGGTGAGTATATCGAACAGTACTTGCGAGCTAATGGAGTTTCCTCCATTAGAAGTAATGATTTTCCGGGATCGCATCCTAACCTTCAAGCAATTGGAAGGTGAACGGATCCATAAGTCATGGGCAAGGTGTAAAGAACTGATAATTCAATTCTCAACTCATGACATTCCCGATATAGCCCTCCTTGACTATTTCTATATAAGTCTTGGTCCCGGAAACAATGTGTTGGTCGACCAGCTCATTCCGGGGGGAATTGCAAAACAACCATATGTTATAGCAGCCCAACTGCTTGGTCAAATGTCTGAAACGAACCAAGGAGTGGAAAAGGACTTCATGTTGGCCGCACTAATGACTCAGATAGATGAGTTGGCCAAAAAGATGGTGGAGATCGAAGTCCAATGCAAAAGAAAGGATAAATACATCCCCCCTCATGAGCGAAGAAGGCCAAAGGATAATGAGGTTAAACGCATTGAGGGAATGCTCTCAATCATTCTCCACAAGGTAACTGGGTGGGATAGAGAGCTGGAAGAAATAAATGAAAGCATCAAAGTGATGAAGTAAATGATTGGTTCTCATTCCAGATTTGTACAGTTGCTCGAGAACCTTATGGGTTATGCATTGACCCTTCTCAACTCACAACAAAATAGGGGGTTGCCTAGTGATACTATGGCTAACCCCAAAAATGAGGTTTGAGTGTTGACTTGCGTCGTGCCACGACGTTAACTGTTTGGGAGGCAACCCAAAACCATTAAATTCTTTAGTTTTGTTTTTCTAAATAATGGTGTGTTGGTTGTGCAAGTTTAAATGCAGAAACTGTTTGGAAAATACAGATTGACAAGAAAATGGTCCAGTCGGCGTATCGCCAAAGAGGTTGGCGTTCCCGACTTTATTCACCGTTTGGCTCAACATAATTTCAACTTAGAGCCTGTAAAACTCGGTGAGCTCAAGACCAGTTTGGCGAGTTGGCGACCATGATTAAGACCGCCGTCTTAACCCTTACGAAAATGCAGGTCCTGTAAAAATCGGTGTGGTAAGTGACCATTCGGTGCTTCACCGAGTGGATCGGTGGACGCGACTAATGTCGCCGAATGGTCGCGAACGGGATGGTTATATATGGCCAAAGGTTTTAAAAGCTTCAAACTCTTCACTTTCCATCGCTTTTAAACTTCACAAACTCACACCAAGTTAGTATTCTCAATATTCTTGCTTTTCATTAGTATTTTGGTTGTTGATTGGTGCTCGGAACTAGGATTTATTTGTCGCCTAGCATTTCAATCCTATTTTAATTAACATCTAAGGTTGGTTTCCAAACCTCAAATTTACCTTGGAAAATTTTGTACTAATTTGCACTGATTGTATCTTAGTGATGTGTGTTGGGCCTCTCTGAAATGAATAGATTGTATTAATCCCAATTTTAATTTAAAAATTTTGTTTGTATTGATTTGATCATCAAAT
This sequence comes from Solanum chiquidenum, assembly GCA_029582725.1. Taxonomy (NCBI): domain Eukaryota; kingdom Viridiplantae; phylum Streptophyta; class Magnoliopsida; order Solanales; family Solanaceae; genus Solanum; species Solanum chiquidenum. Next base: position 20,194 of record JAJOOS010018320.1, on the reverse strand, counting down.
GCCCGTAATTTGTGTGTTTTTAAATAATTGAAATTTTATTGGGTTGTGTTTGCATGTTGTTTAGAATGATTGGGAGAAGTCTAAGTAGCATGTTTTTGCGCTAAATGATGTATATTGCTCAATGATAGAAAGGGTGACACCCTTCTTAAGGGAAATTGTCGTCAAATGACAAAATTTGGCAAAACCGGTAGAAGACTGAATATTTCGGGGTGATGGGTGCTATGGGTCTGAGCCTAATTTACTATTGCATGTTTTAATTTTGCTTTTGGGGGTTGTGGGGTTGAATTTGAGAAGGTGGATTGAAAATAGGCACAGTCGTTTGGCGAGATGGGGTCAATAGGAGAACCGCCTAGTGGTTTGGTGAAAAGCCTTATGTCACCGAACCACTCGGCGGTTCGCCTAATGACCCCATCTCACCTTTAATTTCATGCTATATGTGATGTTTGAGTCTGTAACTTTCGGCTAGAAGCCTGAAGTCGCCGAAAGCACTCGGTGACTCGCCGAAAGTATGATTGATCGCCCTTTGTCTGCACCCCTGAAACCCTTTTTGTACTGTAACCTTCGACGGATAAACCCTTGCTCGCCGAAAGTAGTCAACGATTCACCGAAAGGGCCTTCCCATCGCCGACTTGCCATAATTCTTTAGCCAATCTTTTCGGCGAGCCCAATCTAGCTTGCCAAAGAGGTTTGGCTACTCGCCGACTGGATCGGCGAGTCTATCTTCAATAGATTTTCTATGCTTAGGTTTGATTTTCTCATAATCTCTCCCAATCTTTTGTAGATATGGTACATAAAAATCTAACCATCCCATCAAAGCAAACATCACAGGGCATTAATATAAACGAAGGGGGATCAAATCTCCCACAGAAGAGAAGGCAAGAACTCTCACCGGGAGACAAAGGCAAAAGAAAGAAGCACATAGCTAGGAAAGTAGCTGCTGACACCCGGGCTGATTTTTCTGAACCAGAAGATGAGGAGCTTCTGATTCACCAAAAGAATAGAGACAAGGCTAGATTTCAATCCTCACCCACTAGAGTTCAATCAGCTACCATCCCTACTGAAATAGGTTCAGTTCCAGCTCAGGTACCTCCAGTGACCCCTGCACTCCCTATCGCTCCTCCACCTCGACTACTGAATAGATTGAAAGGTGATGGGGTATAGATCATCCTAGAGGAGAAGTTGTTATCTATAGAGGGCCTGGACGGCAAGTACCATGGTATCAGGGACACCATCAACTACTATGAGTTTGAGCAGTTCACCAGGCCACGAGGCCCTTACATTCCTTCCTGGGTTCGGGAATTCTATACAGCTTATGGGGAGGTGGTGCCCAAAAGCAAGAAGAAGGCAAGCGAATTCAGACTGGTGAAGTCGGTCATGGTCAGAGGCAAAGAAGTTGGGTATGGCAGTAAATATATTAACATTGTTTTGAATAGACCGTTGCACTCTGCACTTCCTTACAAGGGGTTGCCCATTGCTCAGTCCCTAGATGACTTGAAGGGTTGGTTGGCTCCTCTGATTTCTAACACCACCCCGAGGTGGATGGATGCATGAGCTCCTATTGAGAAGAGGGACCTGGGCATTGCTGATAGGTTCTTGTTTGGATTTATCAGCAGCACCATAGTGCCATCGTAGAATGAGTCCATTTTGCACCATTCGAAAGCAGCTTGCCTTGGCTCTGTCATGTTTAGGAGATGCATCGATCTAGGACTGTTGATTTCATAGGAGATGGCCATGAGAGCCAAACAGAAGCAGACTTCTCTGCCATTCCCAGTCCTGATCACTTAGTTGTGCCGGCATGCTGGATTACCTCGGGACACTGCGAGGGATATTGAGGTCACCCCTTTATCCTCCATTGACATCTGGAGTATTGAGGCCGAGTACATACAATAAGAGGCTGACGGGAGGAGAGTAGTTCCGGTAGATATTTCTCCGGATGTGGATGCTGACTCGTTACCTGTAGAGGCATCTTCGCCTACTCCTGCCTCTGGGCCTTCAGGTACACCCGCTTCTTCCTGTTCTTCACAGGTCCCAAGTGCTTCCTCCTCCTCTCAGCCTGTCAGGATTACTCAGGCCATGATTCTGAAAATTGGTAATTTGGCCTATTCAACAGATGTGAGGGCAACTCGATTGGACAGATCCATCGTAGGGATGATTGAGAGTGCTATCTTGGCGGCACTGACCCCCCTTTGGGTCTCTGTTGATGATCTGGCTTTTAGAGTCACTGCTTGTGAGAGCAGACAGGGGAAGACATCCGAGGTTATAGCTTTGCAAGAATAAATAGCATATTTGAGGAAGGACGTAGACTATTTGAAGTCTACTGACTACACTTCATTAATTCAGGGTGCAGATGACGAGGATGCTCCTGAGACCTTGGGGATTCCTCCGGCTACCACCGAAGTAGTACAGAGGGATGGCACAGCCAATGAAGAGTCGAATGCAGAGACCAACAGAGAGCGTATAGTAGTACATGATGATGAGATGAGAGAGAGCCGAGAGGAGAGCATATTTAGAGATTTTCCAGATCTTGTGCAGTCGGTGATCCATACATCACTGACTGAGACATCCACAACAACTCCTAGTGGATCTGGCACTACTATTTCTCCTAAGGTTACTCCAGGCACTAATGTCCATATTCAGAGTACCACACTGGGCACTAAGGCCCAGACAGATGGAGAGACTGCATAGACAAGATCCTTTCTTTACCTCCCTCTCTGTCTTACCTATTTTTACTTTTGGATACTTTTATTCGCATTTGAGGACAAATGATTTTTGTTTGTGGTGGGATGAGGCTACTTTTGTGCATATTTGTTTTGTTTATATATTTGGGTTGAAATTTATAATTGTGTTAATATTGCGTTTCTGTGGATGTTTAAACTTGTCGCTCCATATTTTACATTGCAAAATGATTTTGGCCCTTCCGAAAAAAAGTTCCACCACTTCTATATTGAATGTGGTTGTTCTTTCACAAATTTGAGTATCGGTTCCGATCAATACGGATGACTTGAATTGTGCTCTTAGTCGAACAAACATGAATGTTCGGCTATGATGAAGCCAAGTGAAGTTGCATAGACAATATGTGAACTTTTTGCATCTCGTTGTGACTAGCCAATTATTAAATCGAGTCTCTTGTGATGATCGTTGCACATTAGCGAAAGTGTGAAGTCTTGTTTGACTTTAGTGTCGATGCCTTGTGTGATGAGCTTACTATGAACTATGCATGACAACACTACAATTTGACCCGTTGGTTCGGTCGACTAAGTAAGTCTATCTTTTGATATGATCTTAGGCAACTTCGAAGAGTGTGAACCAATTTGACATACAACTCTTTTGTGGCCTACCTTGTGAGTGTGTGAACCTCTCTTGAACACCCCTTGAACCTTACCTTTTTTTGGAAGAAACTTGATGACAACATGACCTTTCTTGACCCATTACCCTTAATCCTCGTGAATCATGGTTGATTGAATAGCCAACTTAGGGGTGTGGTGAAAAGAAAAGGGAAAGTCAAGATATGCAAGAAAAGTCTCCTTAAACCCATGGTGTTGAGAAAAATGGAACCTCTCCATATAAAAAAAAAGAAGAGAGAAAAAGAAAAAGAATGAAAAGGAGAAGTTGTGGAATAAAGTTGAAAAGTACAAAAGAAATGGGATTCCCAAACAATCCATGGGAAGTGAATAATAGGATGACTTACGAGCACTAAAGAAAATGATGAAGGAAGAGGAAAGAAAGTGTTGTGAGCACCACATTTCATGAGGATAAAAGTCACTGAGCCTAAATGACCATACCTTTACACTCAGCCCCATTACAAGCCTTGAAAAGACCTTTTTGATCTTGAGTGAGATGAAACAAATGTCAATTGGAAAATATGGGAAAACCTATGGGTAAAATTATGCATTGTGTTCTTCTTTTTGAGTGTGAGTGTTGCATTTGTGTGAATATGGAATCTTTCTTTGTGTGAGGGCATTTGAACACTTTTGTTGAGCTTGAACTTGCATTTTAAGCAAATATTGTGAGCATGAGATTCTTTGATAATGGTGAGTCACAACTTGAATCTTTGAGTGCACAATTGATCTTTGCATGAGTAAAGTGAGTCTTGTTGTGTGCATTCATGATTGATTCTTGTGTAGAACTGTTAGAGACACCCTATTTGAACTGTTGAACTCTAGTTTGCATGAGGAAAAGCAAAAGTTTAAGTTGGGGGTGTTGATGAGTCCACAATTTAGACTCATTTAGGACTATATTTTGATAGAATTAGTGTCCTCAAATACATATTTTGTCTCTATATCTGATGAAAATCCTCAAGTTTCAGGTATTTGAGTTGAGAGACAAAGTATGGATGCTATCGAGCAAAAAGGAACAAAGTGGCTGAAAGAAGGAACAAACGATGGCCTAACAATCACCTAATCCATTAGGCGTGTCGCCGAAAGGCCTACAACCTCGCCTAATATTCCAGTGTACTTAACCCTGAAGAAAAAGGTCAAGTCTGTGAGGAAAGGGAGTAGTCGGTGAATCGCCGAGCAGATCCGTGAAGCATCACCATATCGCCCAATGATTCAGAACGCGAAGATGATGAAGGCAAAAGCTAAAAGGTGCGGTACCAGACCAAAGGGTGGATCGCCGAGTAGTTTGATGATCCCGACTAACTGCACTGAGTGGATCCTTCGCAATACACTTTTTGACAGCTATAAATACTCGCTTAAATTTGTAGCTTAGTATCAAGCTGTTGGAGAACTAAGTTTAAGAATAGAACATTTTTTACATTTTTGGAGACATTGTTCTTGAGCCTTGAAGATTCAATAGGTTTCAACTCCAAGAAATTGGAAGTAGGTCTTCAAGAATCTTCCTCCTTCTCGTGTTTAAAGACTTTATTTAGCGTACCCATTTAATGGTAGCACCTTTTGGTATCAATTTTTATCTCTTTTTCATGTCTAGCTAAAACCCCAATTCTTGGGGAGTGATTTTGTGACTATGGGTTAGATTATATGTTGGGTCTTGCTTATTGACGATTTATTTTGTTGCTTAAATGTGATTTCATTTAGTAGTTGTGTACGAACTTAATGGAATTGTAGTTGCAAATACGATTTCATCTTAGTGTTTTTGGCTTGCTCGAGAGAGAGGTCGTAAAACTAAGGCTACTAAATTGATAGCCGGTGGTATTGGGTCGACATGGGTTCAGCTCGAGAGAGTAAATTCTAGTCATTCTCCCACACATTTAGCTCGAGAGAGTGAATGGGCTAAGGCGGAGACTGTGCTTAGAGCGGCAACTCGGTGTTCGAGAGAAACTAAGTTGATTTGGGGTAAGTTGCTCGAGATAGAATTTACCCCACTATAGTCTAGCCTAGTCACAAATGTTCAACAATTTATTATCAAAAGTATGTACCCGATAGTCTAGTCTATCCCATATTCCTATCACATCCCAAGAATCCCGTCTCTCTATCTCATTTTCTTATATTTTTACTATTTTTTTAGTTGTTACTTGACTACAAACCCCCATTGATAATTGACGTTTGCGTCATCCCTTTTAGATTTAGTATGTTTATACTCGATAATGTTTTTCTCTACGGTTAACTTTAGTATTTTTTGTGCTTAACCATTAATTTTCAGGAACCGCTCCTTTGGGACTCGACCCCAACCCATTCGGTTGGGTTATATTACTATTGTACGATCGTAGACACTTGAATTGGAAGTTGTGTCTTGATTACTCAAACATCACTTGCCTGTGTTCTTTTCCCCCAAGGAACTATTTACTTTCTGTTGATTCGACATGTTTAGGAATGTATGTGTAGAAGTACGTAGAAAAATGAAAGCATGATGGCATAAAGAGCATTCAAAAAATGATCCCCATCCAAAAAGTGTGAAAATGTGCTAGATCTATAAGCTTGATAAGTTGAAAGTGCTGGATCTCAATGTGACATGGTAAGGAACCGATTTGACCTCATGAATTAAGCTAAAACTTGAAATGGGTAATCGAATAATCTGATAATGAAAAAATGTGCCAAGTGTGTGTGAGGAAAGCTTGAATGTTCATACAGTGTGTGCCAATCTAGAGCTTGCCCCATTGGTCCTGCTAAGATAACTATTCTAGAAGTTAGGAAATGATCATAGGCCCTTGTTCAAATAAGTTCACTCAAGCCTAAAATGATCCAACCAAATGAAATCAATGTTCCCTTTGATCCAAATGTTTGAGCCCAATATAGACCACTTCTTTCAATTCACCTAACTCACCTTCCCTAAAATAATTGTTTTGGCCTCGGTCCCTTCGTTGACATGTGCACCTTGACTAAGGCCAAAAGCCTAAGTTGAGGGTGACTAATTCAAAAGTTACCTTGATCTTGGCCCTGGTCCGACATAGAATATTGCACACCTCAACTCATGCTAAACACATAAGTTGAGGGTGGCTGTGAAAAAGGAAAGTGAAAGAAAAATGGTATGAGAAGAGTTTTGTGTTGACGAGAGAAACAGAAAAGAAAAAGATGTGACTGTGCAAAATAAGCAAAAGATGAATAACAAAAGTGCTGAAAGAAATAAATAAAAATAAAGAGAAAGAAAAAGAAGAAAAGTGAAAAATATGAGCAATAAAGTCAAAAGTCACATATGTGTGAAAAGAGTCGAGGGAAATAAAAGTAAATAAAATGATGAGAAGAATTGGTTGAGAAAAGAGGTAAAAATCCAATGTAATGTCAAGGAGGGCAGAAAGTCACTTAAAAGTACCCAAATATATCCTATCTGACCCTGAGCCTACGTTACTAGTTAAGAAAGTCATATACTGATCCTAGCAACTAGTTTGGAGAGTCTAAGAAGAGAAAATAAGGGCAAGCCTATGGTATTAAGCACTAACTGTACTTGAAGTTACTTCTGAGAGTATTGAATGAATCCTAAAAAATATGACAGGCATATCTATTATTTGTGAAAAAGGATTGTGTTTGAAGTAAGGGAACTAGTTACATTGTTGGAGAATTTGATACCTTGGTGATTGTAAAAGGTGTATGTTGTGATGTCTTTTGGTCGATCTATGTCAATGTTTTATCCGTATGAGTTAGCTTGTTGAGTATAAATGAACAGATTTGCACTAAGAAAATAGGATGGATTGAACAAGCCAGGTGATTTCTTGATTTTGCATGTTTGCTTCTACACAAGTGTCGTTTAGGGTGTTAGTTTGTCGCTTGAGGACAAACAACAAGTTTAATTTGAGGGTGTTGATATACCGTGAGTTTACGATATTTTTTATACATTTCACTTAAGAGTTGTATGTGTCTCGGGCCATTTTGTATTAGATATAATGTTTTATGTGTTATGTTTGCAGGAAATAGGCTTGGACGCGGTTGAGTGAGATGAAAACTAAAATTATGTAGAAGGAGCCGCCCATGGACGTGATCCACAGACCATAGGTCCTTTGACGGTCCGTCGATGGGCAGGCGTAGATGGAGCATCAAGAAAGTCTGACCAAGTGTGCAACTACGGAGCAACTGACGGACCGTAGGTCGACCCACGGTCCGTCCTGCACATCCATCGAATGGGTTCAGAGAGTTGAAGTTCCAGTACCTAATGAAAAATTCTAAGTGTGGAGCCACGGAAGAGGACCCATGGACCGTAGATCGACCTACGGTCCATCCTGCACGTTCGTCGTTAATAATCTAAGAGTGAAGGTTCCAGTTCCTACTGAAAAGTTCTAAGTGTTGACCAAGTTAAGGGGACCTACGGACCGTAGGTTGACCCACGGTCCGTAGGTCGAGTCGTCGACTGATGCCGCATTCCAAAAGTTTATTTCCTTATTTTGTTTCCTTTTTGTATAAGACATTTTTTTCTATAAATAGGTTATGTGAACTTCAATTTTGGGGGTTAGACATTATTGTTTACTTTTAGTTCTTGGTATTTTGTGGAATTAACTTGAAATTTTAGCAATTTGATTTCCGGATTTCGTTTTACAAGATTTGACTTTGAAATTTAATTGGAGATTTCGGGTTTCTTCTACTCTAATTGTAAGTTCATGAATCTTCTTATCAAACTATGAATTGTGTTCTTTCAAGCATGAGCAGCTAAATCCACAAATAGGGTTGTTGGAACCATGAGCAATTAACAACGTATGAATAATGATTAAGTAATTCTTCAATAGTGTTTATGCATGTATTGGTATTTCTTTCGCTTAGAAGTCTTTTTAACGAGTACACGCATTATAACTCGCCTTGTTGCTACTTGTTGGACCAAGGAGGTAGTTAATGAGAAAATAATTAACAACAGAGATTTAGTGGATGCTATCTAATAGTTTAATGTCAATTGGTGCGAGGGTGAAAATAAGCCATACATTGATGTGATGCCTAATCTGAGGTAAAGGTAAGGGTTAGTAAAATATACACTCGTAGACGGACCAAGGTGTGTAGTGAAATTCTCTATTTGGAGGACCAATCACTTAGGAATACCTATCTTACCAACTTTGCATGTAAAACACTAGGAAATGATTACTATTATTAGGATTACCGCGTTAAAAGCTTATGGGGAACACATACACCCTAGTTTCTCTGTCATATTGATAATCAAAAGTTTGAATCCTACTCACTTGTTACTTGATCAACAATCAGTTATTTTCTTAAACAAACACCTCCTTTTAATTACTTGTCTAGTAAATAGTTTGACTAAACAGATATAATATTGAGTTAAGTTTAAGTCTGAACCATTTTCCTTGTGGGATCGACCCCAACCTACAAGTTGGGTTTTTCATTTGACACCGATCGCTTATATTTCTTTAGGGAGGTGTAATTTGAGCATATCACACATCCAACAAATATTATTGAAATATCAAAAAGTAAATCATGGGTTGCCTCCTAAGAATCGCCTTAGTTAACGTCGTGGCACGACGTGGACTTGCATCCAAGCATCATCAAAATACACCACATCAATCCTAGTCATATTGGGGCATTCTCCAAAGTAAAGCTTCAATCCTTTCCCATTAACCTTGAAAGTTGACCCATCCCCTTTTTCAACTTCTATTGCCCCATTTGCAAACACACGATTTACATTGAACGGACCCGACTTTGACTTAAGCTTTCCCGGAAAGAGTCTCAAACGATATTTGGAAGGAAACACAAGATAACATATTTTATACTCTCAATGAAGGATTTTTACATCATGTCATTTCTTCATTTTCTCATTATAAAAGGGCTGAGCTTTCATAAGTTCGAAGCCAAAACTCTTCCAAAGAATGGAGTTGGTGAACTCGATCCTTCGATTCATCTTCCCAATTCAAGTTCACGACCTTCAAGGACCACAAAGCCTTAAACTCAAGTTTAACCGGTAGATGACACGATTAACCAAATACCAATTGATATGGGGACATACCAATCTGGGTCTTGAATGCAGTTCTATATGCCCAAAGAGCGTCATCTCATTTCTGGGACCAATCAATTTGATTTGCATTAACGATTTTGGCAAAAATCCATTTCACATCCCGGTCAGAAGCCTTGACTTGTCCACTTGTTTGCAGATGATAAGGGGTGGCAACCTTATGCTTGACTCCTTACTTTCTCAATAACGAGGTAAACATTCAGTTACAGAAATGACAGCCCACATCACTAATGATTGCATGTGGAGTGTCAAATCTTGTGAAAATGTTCCGCTTGAGGAATTAAACCACACTTCTCCCTTCATTATTGGGTAAGGCCACCTCCTCTACCATTTAGAGACATAATCAACGGCTACCAAAATTTATTTGTTCCCATAAGAACTCACAAAAGGTCCCATCAAATCAATTCCCCATACATCAAACAAACCTCTAAAATAAAAGTGAGAGGTAATAATGCCTTCTTGACACTCTTGCTTTTGACAATGCACACACTTCTTAACAAGAGAGTTTGAATCCTAATACAACGCTGACTAATAATAACCACTTTGTAATACCTTAGAAGCTTTACACACTCCACTATGCTGCCCATCAATTGGTGCCGCATTGCAAGCATCGAGAATAGCACCTACCTCAACTTCCAGAACACATCTTCTAATCATGTTATCTGCACACTCCTGAAATAGGTAAGGTTCATCCCAAAAATATTTTTTTACATAAAAAAGGACCTCTTTCGTAGTTAAAAATTTATCCCATCGGGAAGAATCCCACACACCACATAACTGGAAAAATCAGCATACCAAGGTGGGGTACCATTCGACACAACCATCACCGACTCATCGAGAAAGGCTTCTTCGATATCTTTTTCACCAGATATAACCACATTCGTATCAATCCTCGACAAGTGGTTTGTTACTTGGTTCTCACTCCCCTTTCACTTTTTCACTTCAAAATCAAACTCTTGTAATAATAACACCCATCGGATAAACCTTGGCTTTGCATCATTTTTAGCCATCAAGTAAATTGTAGCACCATGGTCAGTGTGTACAACCTACTTGGTCCCCAAAATATAAGCTCAAAACTTCTCAAAAGCATACACCACGGCTAACAACTCTTGTTCAGTGACGGCGCAGTTCTTTTGAGCTACATAAAGGCCTTCCTTGCATAGTAGATCGGGTGAAACTAACTTCCCTTTCGTTGGCCAAGTACAACCCCAAAATCCAAACCACTTGCATCACACATTAGGTCAAATGGAATTCTCAAATCCGGAGCAACCATGATAGGATCTGAAACAAGATTCTCTCATAAACACAAGAACGCCTTGACACAAGCTTCATCAAACTCAAAGACAGTTTCCTTTTCAAGTAGCTTGCAAAGCGGGTGATCCACCTTAGAGAAATTATTTATGAACCTCTAGTAGATATCTTCATAGACCAAGAAGCTTCTAAAACTTTTAACCAAAATAGGAGGAGGCACTTTCGCGATAACTTCAACTTTAACTTGATCAACTTGTATGCCATCTCCCGAGATTTTGTACCCCAACACAATACCTTCCTTGACCATGAAATAACATTTTTCCCAATTGAGAACAAGGTTTGTTTCGGCACATCTTTGTAAAACTCTACCAAGGTGCTCAAGGCACGCTTCGAATATACCTCCCAAAACATAAAAGTCATCCATGAAGACTTCCATTGAATCCTCCCCCATATAAGGAAATATAGAGAGCATACACCATTGAAACATTGTCAGTGCATTACAGAATCCAAAGGGTATTCTTTTGAAAGAAAATGTGACATAGGGACAGGTGAAGGTTGTATTTTCTTGATCTTCCGGTGCAATGGAGATTTGATTATAATCGGAGTAACCATCCAAGAGGCAATACCATCCACGACCCGCAAGTCTATCAAGCATTTAATCCATAAAGGGCATCGAAAAATGATCTGTCTTGGTCCATGCATTCAATTTTTGATAGTCCATAAATACACACCAATCGGTGACCGGTCGTATCGGAACAAGCTCCCCTTTTTCATTAGTGACCATGGTCTTACCACCTTTCTTGGAATGCATTGAACGGGACTAACCCACTTGTTATCCGCAATAATGTAGACAACTCCCTTATCAAGCCACTTAATAATCTCTTCCTTGTCAACTTCTTGCATTGGAGGATTCAACCTCCTTTTGTAACACCTAAGATTAAAAAAAGGGAGAAAATTTTAGTTTTCAGAACCGGGTGTTAGTACCGACGGATGCCGCCGACGGTCTGTGGTCTGTCACACAGACTGTAGGTAGGCCCACGGTTGGACAATCTAGTTTTTCTGAAAATGTCAAGTTCTAGTACAATTCTATGTTTCACCAGGATAGTATGTCGTACAATGCTTAAGTTGTAGATAGGTCTCGTAAGTGAGTCCTAGACTTAGAGAAATTCTGAAGTTGAGAGTTGGGACTTACGACCACGGTCCATGGTCTCTCGATGGACGCACAGATGGTAGGTATGGTCCGTCATTAGGGGTCCCATTTTAAGAGCCTGTGAAATACATCGTCGGTCAACTAGTATAGTTCGTGGTCTCACCATCGGACCATAGGTCGTGCTGTCAATGGGAGTCGGCAGTTATTTTTATGAGGGCTTCTGGGTCTTTTCTGAATTAGTTTTGCCTAATACTATGTCATTTTACCTTTCAACTAAAGCCATATATAAGTACTTTTACCCCCAAATTTCTTCAATTGAAATCATTCTCTGAAATTCCTTAAGAAAGAACAAGTCTTTCTCTGAAAATATTTCTCTCTCTAAAAGTTGAAGAAGAATGCTAGGGTCTCAAGATCAAGCCTCGTAATCCTCCCTCGAAGTTAAGATTTTTGCATCAAGGTATGATAGTATTAACTTATGGAGTCCTTTCCTTCATAGGGTCCCTAAATTCTCCAATTTTGTAAAGCTAGAATCTCCAATTGAAGTTAGGGTTTTCTTTATGTCATGGGTTCCTTTCAATACTGATTCAATTGATTGTTTAATTACTTTTTATGTATGAATTGAAGTAATTGCATGTTTTTAAGTTTATTTCTCATGAACCCATGAATAACCCATATTTATTTTTACAATAAATCATGAAAGATGAATTTATTGAGATATGCGTGTCCTTTTTATGAGATTGATTTAATGAAGTTTGAGATGCATTGACTTTGAAAACATGGTGAAGATAATGAATTATTGAAAAGAATACATGTTCATGAATGTAGGTTTATGACCTCAAGAAAACTTATAGATTAGTGTGTCTATATGTTCTATGAAGCTTGGTCACATGACATGAATAATATTTAGATTAGCCTAAATGCTTTTTGGGCTATTTTCCTAAATTGCGTCTTGATTAGTATGGTATCAGAATATGCCATCAATGATTAGAGACCACGATTTCAAAACTATTTCCATTAGTATTAGGGAATTTTTTGGCATAAACTGAATGACTATGGGCCTTAAAAGCTATTATGAAAAGATCATGGACGGTTAAAGGTTTTCTCACACATGGTCTAAGGAGCTATCCTATGATAAGAAAAGTGGATACTACCCATGTATTTTAAAGATAATACAAGTTAAGATTAATATCTACTTTGTGGGATTTATGCTAAGCATCGATATGATTTTTAGATGGAAGCTCTTACGAGTTGAGGTCGGGTTTCAAGTAACAAAATCCTTATCCCTTACATATGTGCCCACATAGGATGAATGTCTAGATAGACATTAGCTAGTGGATCAACTTTAGCTCAAATTCATGGTTCTATCTTGTCAAGTAGGACAACCCTTTTCAATGTGGGACATACCCGGTTCCATATTATAGCTCGCATAATCTCATGTTGGTTAAGGCTACTTCCCACAATAATGAACCAAGGTTAACTTTAAAGTATCACTCGTGTGATTTAAAAGATGATTTTACTTGCAGTGATCATGATTATGTTGTAACACCCAAAAAAACATTTGAGCTAAGACTCCAACCATTCTTCGTAGTAAGTGAGATTTTACCAAGAAATTTTAATTTTCTTAAGTTTTAAGGTCACTAGATGTAGCACCTTGATTTCCAAAAAGAACTAAAAAAATTCATTCAAGTCAGTCCTAAGTTCTTTTAAGTTTTGGGTCAACTTCAAATGACCATAACTTTTAACACATGATGAGTTAGAAAACCTATAAGATATCAAATGAAACATCTCAGTGTCCTCTTTCCAACGCCGCCTAGTTTGGTGAAATCTGAGCTTAAATGAGGGAGATATGACTGTGTGAGTGCATCCTCTCAAGATAGGGCCTTTCAACCGAAACTAAAGAGGGGTATTTTAGTATTTTCCTTACCCCCACTTAGTCAAAGCGTCAATTACACCCAATTGAGGGTCTAAACTGATTAGATTCAGTTTCATTCATCCCCAAAACGTTTAGATTTTAGATAGAAGATTTAAGAGGAGAAAAAGTCCAACGTTTGAAGCGTTCATCCAAGATTTCGCCAAGAACCTTGTTCTTTAAGGTATGTAAGTTCTCATTGTGTTGGTTTCTTTCACTCACATGCCAATCATGTGAATTTTTTCCGTAATTTCGCTCTTGAGGTTGAATGATTTGAGTTCTTGAGGAGTTTCTTGAGGTTTTGTTCTTCATTCCTTGTTAATGGAGTTTGTTGAGTTCTTGAGGTGAGGATCTTGCGAGTGAGTCTAATTCTTGAGTAATTTCGAGTAGTTTTTAATGTACTTCCGTTAGGTTGACGAAACTAAGAAATTTGGGAAGAATCCAATCAATTTTAGGTGAATTAGGACCCAAAATCGAAGAAGAAAAATTCAAAAGTTTCTAGGTTGGGGGTTGGGCGGCGCACCAGCAGTGCACCCAATCAGACCCTCAATAAATGGAGGTTGGGGTTGCGCGCCAGCAGTGCGCCCAATTAGACCCCCAATAAATGGAGGCCTGACGTGGTGCCCCAACAATTCGCCGAATCAGACCCCCAGTAAATGGGCCATTTTCCCTCTGCATTCTCGTTCGGTACTTGTTTATTTGAGTCGAGCTTTCATTCTCTTCTCAATCCCTACTAATTAAACCTTCATTAATCTTCAAGAGATCCTATATATCATGAATCATTACTCTTGAATTCATAATTCAAATTCAAGAAAGATTTAAGAGTAGAGTTAAAAAAAAGTTTTGAGTTAAATTGTGAATCCCTTTAGATCAACTATCGATTTGAGCTAAGTTATGGGGAAGTAAATATGAGAATGAGAAGATTCATACAAATACGTTCTATATTGTTAGTTAGAACATTAAGTCAAGTCGTTCACGCCCATAAATTGCGCATGAACTCCATAAATTGAGTATTTTTAAGAGGAGTAATATCTTCGAGTTCTATGTTCCTGAGCATTGAGTTCCTAATCCTTTTGAGATTATATTCCCAATTATGGGACTTCTACATGTTACCCATGAAGGTCCTTTAGTTGAGTTGTTCATGTCCATAATTTTGCATAGACCCAATGAGTCGAGTTGTTCTTGATATGAGTAGTATAATTGAGTCCTTGATTTTTGGAGTTGTTTAGTTCTTAGATTTGAGTTTGATATATGGTTTTTGAAAACCTTGAATTGAGTCGTTCACGTCAATAATTCGGCATGTACACTATTTTGAGAAGTCTTTTATAATTATTTATAATTTGGCTTAAGACTTGTGTACTTGAGTATGAGA
Source organism: Solanum chiquidenum (assembly GCA_029582725.1). NCBI lineage: Eukaryota > Viridiplantae > Streptophyta > Magnoliopsida > Solanales > Solanaceae > Solanum > Solanum chiquidenum. Next base: position 5,176 of record JAJOOS010018320.1, on the reverse strand, counting down.
ATGAGGAGAGTTGAGTTTTATTTTTAAAAATGAAATATGGGAACTTCCGAAGAGTAAATGTTTTTACATTTAAGATTAGAGAAAACTTCAATTTCCAAATGAGTTCATGAGGAGATTTTTGAGTATAATCTCTTTTAAGAGAAAGCTTTTGAGTAATAATCTCAAAGTTTGAGGATGAGGAAATGTTTTTAAACAGATGAGCTGAGTTATATTTTGGGAGTAGAATTGAGCACTGATATGGGAACGAGTTCAGATAACTCAAAGTTCTCATAAACCATATAACCAACGTGGGTAGAAAAAGTCATACGTTTTAGATGATTCCTTATTGCTTTTTAAGCATAGCATAGTTGATCGACTTAGTTGAGGATATCTTATACCCCGACAAGGAATAGGACAATTTTGGCAGCGTGGGCGAGCCGTTTTATCATCACATAGCTCATAGTGATGGTTGTCGGTTATAGAATCTATCAAATAAGAGTTATTATTATATTTTTACATACAAATGAGTTATTATTGTATTTTTACATACAATTTAGTTGCTATCTATTGTTTTACAACTTTCTATATATTGCATTTTTTATTGTTGCTTTATCCATAAGTATTTTTAGTTGAGTATCTTATTATTGAGTTGAACCCTATTTCTCTGAGTTGAGTTTAACTATGTTTCACTGAGTTGAGTATCTAATTATTGAGTTGTGCCCTATTTCTCTGAGTTGAGTTGAACTATGTTTAACTGAGTTGAGTAACTTATTATTGAGTTGAGCCCTATTTCTCTGAGTTGAGTTGAACTATGTTTCATTGAGTTGCGTTGTGTTTAGTTGAGTTGAGCCCTATTTCATTGAGTTTAGTTGAGTTGAGTAAGTTGAGAAGAGGTTGAGTACCGTATGTTTCTTTTCCATCAGTTCAAGCTTATGTTTAGGCTTTAGAATTCCCCTTACATGCTCGTATATTCCATGTACTGACGCCATTTAGCCTGCATGTTTTATCATGAAGATAAAGGTATTGAATTGATGCTTTGTTAATACCACTTGTAGTTCTAGTTAGCTATGGTGAGCCTCTTTGCTTCCGAGCGTTCCATTTTTACTTTCAGTTTGTTAGGATGTCGTGGGTCTTGTCCCAATAATCCTTTTGTAATAGTAGAGGCTTCATAGATAGTTTAAAAGTCAGGGATTCTATAATTATTTCCTTGTGTTTGTAATGCTTTTGAGTTCATGAGAAATTTAACTAATACTTGTTAAATTATTTTTCAGACAATTATTGGAGTTGAGTTTAAATTAAATTTTTAACGTTATTTTTTCGTTGTGAGTTTCCATTTTTCTTGAGTAAGCCTTCTGTTGAGTAATGAGCCAGGCCAAGGGTTCGCTTGGGAACTAGGAATGATTTTCGATTGTCGGCCACATCCAGGGTGTAGGCTAGAGGCATGACATATGTCTTATTTTTTCTGAAGCTCTTATCTTATGCATATCATGAAAATATCCTTTTTAGCATGATTTAATCCTTTTATGCATTGCTATCATACTTGGTACATTTTTGTACTAATATATACTCTTTCCTAAATTTCCCTAAATGTAGGGTCCGACCTCAGAGATTCGCACTCTCGTGGCTAGGGATCTCATATAGAAGCTTGAGGATTGGTGATTCGTCATGTTCCGAGGACCGAGCTTTTGTTTCCTTTTGTCATTACTTTGAGTCTTGAACTTGATGTACGGGCTATGCCCAGATCATTTATTATGTATTAGATGGCTGTGAGGCGATGTTTGGACTTCCACTTTTCTCTATAAAATTTTTCTATGTTGAAACTGTCTTTTAATCTCTTATATTATTTTAACTTGTATGATGAATGCTAAGTGGCTTGTATGGGGCCTTTTGGGATCTTATACGCCATCTTACACTTAGGGGCTACATTGGGTCATGACACCTTTGATGTTCAACACTAGGCTTACAATCACTAGCCAATTGAATAATTTGAGTACAAATAACGGTAGGAATTCCCACAATGTCGGCAATCTTCCACCCAATAGCCTTGTTAAATTCAACACACTAACAAACGCTTGCGCTTTCAATTCAAGCAAATCCGCCACAATAATCACGGGTAAAGTGTTATTGGCTCCCAAGAACACATAACGAAGGTGAGGTGGAAGTACCTTCAATTCGAGATTTGGTGGTTCTTCAAGTAGATGGATTTGTGGGATGACTTTCCCTATTCATCAAATCGATATCAAGTTTCACGGGGCTCTTAGAATGAGAACCTAAACCCAATAGAGCAGCCACTACCTCATCATAATCTTGAATTTCCTCCCCATCGTAATTTAAATGGATGGCCGCCAAAGACTCACCAACACAAGAAACTTCATTCACACTAGCAACCGCTTCATCAATCACGTCAATGACCAATATAACATGGAGGTCACTTGGTTGCTTCATCAATTTAAGAATATTGAATATAACTTCTTCACCATTTATCCAAAATTTTAGTTCACCAGTTTTCACATCAACAAGAGCTTTCCCGGTAGCAAATAACGGCCTACCAAGAATAATAGGAACCTCGACATGAATCTCGCAATCGAGGATAACTAAATCAGCCGGAAATATAAATTTGTCTACCTTCACGAAAATCATAAAGGATGCAAGCAGGGCGCTTGGTAAAGTGGCCATGAGAAGACGCATAGTGGTAGGTTTAGGCTCACCTAGCCCAAGTTTCTTGAAAATAGCATAGGGCATCAAGTTTATACTTACCCACAAATCACACAATGTTTTAGCGAATGGAAACGTCCCTATAGTGCAAGGGATAGTAAATGCCCCCAGGTTAATCTTCATGACAACCACATTGCTCGATATAATGGCACTACAACTATGGGATACTTCAATCGTTTCAAAATCCATACTTCTCTTCTTAATGACCAACTCTTTCATGAACTTTGCATAAGCTGACATTTCTAACAATTCCTCCACCAAAGGAAGACTAATGTAAAGAGTTTTGAAGATAGAAAGACATTTTGGAACTTCATGTTTTCATCCCTCTTCTTCAATCTTTAAGGGAATGGTGGAGTAACTTTGGGCAGCAGCTTTGCAGGTCCTCAGGGAGGCACAACCCCAACATTTGACTTCTTAGCCTCACCTAAAACAATATTTTTTTGTGCATAATCCACCTCATTGGAAGTTTCATTGTTCAATTCTTTAGCAAGTACATAACTTTCAAAAACAATATATTTCCCTTTGCTTGAACTTGTATTCATATCATTCGGTACATCACTTCCCACAACTTTACCAGTTCGAGTCAAGATAGCCATGCATCATGCATTATCATTCTTTGGATTGGCTATGGAATCACTAGGAAGACTCCCTTTTTGACTCGGATTCAAGTGAGAAGAAATTTCACCCATTTGAGCCTCAAGTTGTTTTATAGCAACCGAATGAGAGGTCACCATTCGATTCAAAGATGAGAAATCGGCGTTCATATCCTTGAGCACTTATCCGAGCCTTCTACCAAGCATGTCCTTAGTCCGAAAGCTTTCGGGTTCTGCATTTTGTTCCTTAGGTTTTGGACGGTCATGAGGAGGCACATAACGAGCTCTATCACCATCCCTTTCTCTCAAATTTGCAACAGTATCACACCAATCTCGTTACTTATCTCTCCAACCGCCATAGCGATCTTTGTTCCAACCTTGATTCCCACCCGACCTTGGATAGCTCGGACGATAACACCCCACTTGGTTCGACAAGAATTGTACCTATTCATTATAGGCGTCAAATTGTGCATCATCCGGGCTCATCCCACTACTAGCATCGACCGCACTCATGGCCTTATAACAACCTCCCATGACATGTTTTGTCAAAAAGTCCATTTGGGTAATTTTCTTGGCCATGTTTTCATCACGATTTTGGTTCTTTTCGATTTTTTCTTTGGTCAACTTAACATTGAGAGGAGACACATGATCCTCCCTTGTATGCCAAGCTCGATTAATCTTGTTTATCTCATCAAGCAAAGTTGATGCCACGAAAAATGGTTGTGTCATGATTCCACCTCGAACAAGTATATCGGCCACACCCTTTTTGATGGTATCAAGACTCCAGTAGAAACATTGCAAGAGCACATTATCCAGCAGCCCATGAGTAGGACATTGGAGGAGTAGCTTTTGAAACCTCAACCAAGTTTCATGAATGGGTTCACCATCAATCTGCAAGAAAATTTGAATGCTATCCCTCAACTTCAACATCCTCAAAGGAGGAAATAATCTTTCATAGAACACCTCCGTGAGTTCCTCCCAAGAAGTAATAGAATCCATTGGTAATTCGGTCAACCACTTCTTTGCTTTCTCCACTAGAGAAAGGGGAAATAAACATAGCCGGATTGACACTTTAGAGATACTATTGTAGGAGAATGATCCACACACATCCACAAAATTTTGAATGTGATCATGAGGGTCCTCGTTAGCAATTCCTTCAAAGAAACCTTTCATTTGCAGCATCTGAAGCATAGTTCCGGTCAAATGAAAAATATTATTGCCCACAGTCAGAGGCAAGACAATAGCACCGGAGCTTCCCATTAGATCCACATTGACATCATTCAAGTTCCCGATGTTGTCACTGTTCTCGTAATTCCTTCAAAGAAACCTTTCATTTGCAGCATCTGAAGCATAGTTCCGGTCAAATGAAAAATATTATTGCCCACAGTCAGAGGCAAGACAATAGCACCGGAGCTTCCCATTAGATCCACATTGACATCATTCAAGTTCCCGATGTTGTCACTGTTCTCGTAATTCCTTCAAAGAAACCTTTCATTTGCAGCATCTGAAGCATAGTTCCGGTCAAATGAAAAATATTATTGCCCACAGTCAGAGGCAAGACAATAGCACCGGAGCTTCCCATTAGATCCACATTGACATCATTCAAGTTCCCGATGTTGTCACTGTTCTCGTAATTCCTTCAAAGAAACCTTTCATTTGCAGCATCTGAAGCATAGTTCCGGTCAAATGAAAAATATTATTGCCCACAGTCAGAGGCAAGACAATAGCACCGGAGCTTCCCATTAGATCCACATTGACATCATTCAAGTTCCCGATGTTGTCACTGTTCTCGTAATTCCTTCAAAGAAACCTTTCATTTGCAGCATCTGAAGCATAGTTCCGGTCAAATGAAAAATATTATTGCCCACAGTCAGAGGCAAGACAATAGC